>JAODAL010016340.1:0-80967 GCA_025379985.1 Phyllomedusa bahiana
ACGTAGTGCTGCCCTCAATGAAAGGGTGGGTGTGCAAAAGTCAAAAAACACGTAAACGTTATGTTTTGATTTTAATAAAAGGTATTTTTTGCCCCCTTTCAATTTTACCTTGGTGAATATAGGGAAATTTTGTTTTAAAAATTTACGTAGATGCTGATAAAGAAACGTGTTTGGGGGGCGCCAAAAGGGAAAAAAAAAAACGTAACGGGGATGTTTTGTTTCGATACACGGTATTTTTTGGGAACAAAAAACCCGTGCTGGAATACAAGATTGCTTGGGGTTGTAAAATTTTAAAATGCAAGGTGGATATTTCAACAGTAAAAGGTGTAATGGGTAAAAAAAGAACACCTATTGAAAAAGGGATACTGATAATAAAAGTGGGTTTTGCAGCCCAACAAAGAGGCCTGCAGTTATAGAAATGATGTTTTTCCCAAAATTTTGTTCAGGGTTGCCCCCTTTCAAGGAAATATTTCAAAAGCAAACTGTTAATTTAAAAAAAGATATTCCCCTTCCATGGGTTTCACTAAGTTTTTGGTGAACTTTTTCCAGTGTTCTTTATAGATTGAGCTTGTCTGTGTTTGCCCCCCGGGCCCCCCCCCCCCCCCCCGCTCCCCCCGCCGTGAATTTACGCGGTAGATGTGTTTAAAATTCTCTAGCTAAATCATTAAAAAACTTCAAATTTTAAATTTAAAATAAATTGGAAGGATCACAGTAATTGTGAGGGTTTTTCTGTGCAGAAATTTATAATTTCGCCCGACTGTTTGGCCCCAGGCAGAGGCGGTGTATCCCTATGAGGGGCGCTGAGAGACCCCTGAGGGTGAAAAGGGGAAAAGCTGTTTTTATGTAAAAAGAAGGTCATGTAATTTTTCCAGCCAATCGAAACCCCTTACCATCCCAGTCAGGGGACGTGGGGCACAACATCTCACCCTGCTCAAATCTGTAATCTGTTTTTGCTGCCCCCAAAAATTAAACAGGAAGTCCCCCAAAAAAGGGGCGCAAATTTAAATAGATAAATGCACAGTTTTTTAACCCTTAAATCGCATGATCGGGAAAATTTTTCGTCCCCATTTTCCAACTTTGTCGATAAAAATCGCTCAACACTAGGGGGGGCCCAACCCGGGGCCATTCACCCAAATTTTTGGAAAACCCAGAAGTCAAATTGGGTCCGGAAACATACAAAAACATCGGTTGTTGGGGAGGCAGATATTTACTGCACCCATGATCTTAAGCTGGTCCCTGTGGTTGGATGTGTCCCCTTTTGAAATTAAAGCATTGGTGAGGTGGTAAATAAAGAGTCCCCAGAGGCCCCAAAATTTTGGCTTCTGCCACTTTGCCTGCTCCCCGCTCCCGGCTACTTGGCACTCTACTCCCTGTCAGGGTCGCTGAGTTGTTCCCCCCCGGGAAAATTTTGAAAAACCCTTTGGAAAAAAAAAGGACGAAAAACAGAGGTCTCCGGGTTGATCAACCCAGAAAAGGCCCTCCATTTCCTGAAATTTTTTACTCTCTATTTTGGGGGGGTGGAAGGAGATGCTATTTTGGTTTTGTACCGGGGGGATCCAGGAGGGGGGGCCATCCAGTAACTGTTGTTCTTTTTGAGGGCCCCTTAATGCGGGGAAATAAATTTTTGGGGGGAAATGGAGCATCCAAGCACCTCATTTTTGAGAAAAGGGGCGCCTTTGATTTCCCCAAGCCTCGGGGTCAGGGGCCCCACCCAAACTGATCTTCCCCCTTTTCTCCCTCTGCCTCAAATTTTGCGCTAACCCTCTTTTCCAAGGCAAAAAAAAACGTCGGTAACGTGGGTTGTCCAGGAATACCCCCTCCCCCCCCCTCCTCCACTTCCTCCGGCACAGCTTAACAAAAGCCCTGATTTGGGCCTAGTTGTTTGCCCCCTAAAAGAGCTGAGGCCCCGCCTTGCCCACCCTGGCCCCCCAAAACCACTCCTAATGAAAAAATGATGAAATTTGTGAAATGTGGGGGCCCTTGGGGGGGAATTCGGGAGAGAAAGGCTCCTTTGCCCGGCATCTGGGCCCGGTTCCTCCCCCCGCCCGCGGGTTTGGGGACCTAAAAGTTTCAGAGTGTCCAACTTTTTTTCCCCAAAAAAAAACTAAGATCACCACAAGGGTCATAGTGAAAAGGGGCCCATTGCCCGCATTTTGACCATTTTGGTGGCTTTTTTAAAAAACGGGGAAAGGGAAGGTTGAAAGAGCTCTTTCACCGGCCCCATCGGGGGGCTAAAACACCCCGGGGTTTCCGTACCGCTGCTTGCAGGCCATGTGTCACTTCGTACTGCGTAATGGCATTGCCTGCTGTCAAAATTTCGCTGGGAGCATGTGGGAGGGTGGGAATTCCAGCGTGTTACCACGTCAACAATGAGACGGTTGACAGGGAGAGCCTACCGATCTTAAGGGCGGCCAGCAGATTTCGACCGTTATCGCACACCACCTTGCCTGGCACAAGGTTCTTGTCACCCAGCCAGCGCTCGTTCTCATTGCGAGAGCCATCCCACAGCTCCTGACCTGTGTGTGGACGGTCTCCAAGACAGATTAATTTCAACACGGCCTGGTTTCTCTGGGAAACGTGATAACCACCAGAGGCCCTTGGGGGGAAAAAGACCCTGCACCCATCTCTGCGGTTTTAAGAGCTTTCGCCGAGCCTGAGACCACCGTCACCACCAGAAGACACCACCATTCCCAGTGAGCTAATCACAGAGATATAGCGGCCTTGGCCGTGTTTGTAGTCCATGTGTCGGTATCAATGGACTTTTCCCAGACACAGATCAGACAAGCGCTTGAAATTTTAGATGACACTGGCTGACCGGGGCAGGGATGGCTTTTCTGGCAAAGAAATGCCTGCTCGGGATCTGTATTGGGGGCAGGCAGGGCCATGACGTGGGGAACCCATCTTGTCCCCCCAGACGGGAAAGGCAACATTTTTCCCAAAGGGCCCAAAAACCTGGCAATGCCCACATTCAGGCTTTTGGCTTTGGGATGGTTTGGGTTAAAGTTTATTCTTCTGCTCCCAACCTGGAAGACAGAAGGCTGGCTGCTAGACTGGCCGCTGTACGGCATCCCAGGTCGTCAAACTGTTGGAAGGAGAATGGGTAAATGGGTCTCTGGGGGTGCTGGTGGTACTCGGGCGCCGGTGGAGGCTGAAGGGGGGCTGATCCCTGATCATGACTCCTGAGAAAACATGGGCAGTTGAGGAACGCTTGGTGGTGGCAGAGGAGGAGGAGGCGGAGACAGAGGTTGTGACATTTGGGCCTTCGCTTAATGTTGGACGGATGCTGACGATGCTAATGAGGGACTTTTGGGTGGCCGTGACTGGGAGGAGGGAGGAGGTAAGACTGCTGGATGCAGGTTGCATTAACCACTGAAGAACAGATTGGCGATGCTGTTCGTTACTGAGATTCACAGGGCCCTGACCCAGTGATGATAGGCCTGACGGTCCTGCAACCAACGATTAGCAGGCTTGCGTGTTGTTTCCAGCACTGGAAGGAGCACCTTCTCTCGTACCTCTACCTCCTACACCCCTCTTTGCTCGCTTACCACCTGCATTTCGCTCCATGTTTAGAAAGATAAAAATTTAAGAAGGTATGGAAGAGTTTTTGAAAGTCTCTTATGAAAAGACGGCAAATCACAGCTATTCTTAAATCCCTCTAATTTCCTACAGCCAACTAGGATTAGAAACTAAAATGTTTCTAGCGAATACCTGTGATATGCGGTCTGGTGGAAGAACAGTAAGACAAAATCAACAGTGTTCTTCCTTCAGTCCCAGGAATTTACAACTGCCCAGTAGGACTAGGAATTGATAGTTTTCAACAAATTATCATACAAGTGCGCTATCTGCGCCAAACTGAGATTCACCGAGCGCAAAAAAAACTATTCAGAAGTTACACGGATAAAATTGCGTTTTTTTGCAGCAATAACAAATGAGAACAATTGCTAGAAAATTTTTCTAGCAGAATTGTCGTACAACGTGGCTATTTGAAAAAAACTAGGGCCGCACCACGTGCAATACAGCTATTTAAAAGTTATACGGATAACAAACGGTGGTTTTTGCACCAATGAAATACACCAACAGTAACTACAAATTTCTGTATCCAAGCTTAAGTACAAGGTGGCTATTTGAAAGAAACTGGGACGAACCAAAGTGCAATACAGCTATTTAAATGTTATACAGATAAGAAAAGGAGGTTTTTGCACCAATGAAATACACCTGCAATTACTAGGAAATTTCTGTATCCTAATATAAGTAAAAGGGATGGGTCTTTGAACAAAACTGGTCTGTGCCAAAGTGAAAAAAACCTAATTAAATTGTGTACGGATAATAAAAGGTGGGTTTTGCACCTATGAAATACAACAGCAATTACTAGAAAATTTCTGTATCGTAATATAAGTACAAGGTGGGTCTTTGAACAAACTGGGCAGCGCCAAAGTGAAAAAAAACTAATTAATTGTGTACGGATAATAAAAGGTGGGTTTTGCACCTATGAAATACAATAGCAATTACTAGCAAATTTCTGTATCCTAATGTAAGTACAAGGTGGGTCTGTGAACCAAAATGGCCTGCGTCAAAGTGAAAAAAACCTAATTAAATTGTGTAAGGAAAATTAAAAGGGGGGTTTTTTGGCACCTATGAAATAAAACAGCAATTACTAGAAAATTTCTGTATCGTAAATAATTACAAGATGGTCTTTGAACAAAAACTGGGTGTGCCAAAGTGAAAAAAAAAACCTAATTAAATTGTGAAACGGATAATAAAAGGTGGGTTTTGCACCTGCAAAATACAACAGCAATTACTAGAAAATTTCTGTATCCTAATGTAAGTACAAGGTGGGTCTTTGAACAAAACTGGGCAGCGCCAAAGTGAAAAAAAAACCTAATTAAATTGTGTACGGATAATAAAAGGTGGGTTTTGCACCTATGAAATACAACAGCAATTACTAGCAAATTACTGTATGGTAATAAAAAGTACAAGATGGGTCTTTGAACAAAACGGGGCTGCGCCAAAGTGAAAAACAACCTAATTAAATTGTTTTACGGATAATAAAAGGTGGGTTTTGCACCAATGAAATACACCTGCAGTGACTAGAAAAGTTCTGTATCCTAATGTAAGTACAAGTTGGGTCTTTGAACAAAACTGGGCTGCACAAAACTGGAAAAAAAACTACTTAAATTGTGTACAGATAATAAAAGGTGTTTTTTGCACCTATGACATACACCTGCAGTGAGTAGAAAAGTTCTGTATCCTATTGTAAGTACAAGGTAGGTCTTTGAATAAAATTGGGCTGCAAAAAAGTGAAAAAAAAACTACTTAAATCGTGTATGGATAATAAAAGGTGGTTTTTGCACCTATGACATACACCTGCAGTGACTAGAAAATTTCTGTATCCTATTGTAAGTACAAGGTGGGTCTTTGAATAAAACTGGGCTGCACAAAATACAAGGTACTATTTCACCAAAAACTGGCCAAAAACTGGTAAAAAAAAGCCATTTCAATGCAGGTTCAAAGCAGAGTCTGGGATGTACAATTTACACTCTCCTTTCAAAAGCCTGCCTGCCTGCCTGTCTGTCCGTGTTCGCCCGCACCCCTCTCCCCCTACCCTGCGCGGCTGTACAGCGCTAGATGCTTCTTTAAAAGTCTCAGCCTAACTAATAACTGAGATTCTCTAATCTACCTATGTTCTAATGTTCACAGCTAAAAGCATAGTTCTCTGTGTGAACAAAGAGAACTATGTCGCTAAGCTGTATTGAGGAGAAAGCTGACACACGTCCTGCACTTATGAGACACACTGACACATTGATGCTGAACAGGAAGCTCTGTTCTATGTAAAACGAGGTCATGTGATTTTTCCAGTCAATGACAACCATACACATCACAGTCATGACGTCGCACACCCAGCACATCCTGCTCTATGCTCTAAGCTGATTTGCTGGCCGCCAAATTGACAGGAAGCGCAGAAAATGGCGCGATAGTAATAGATTATGCGCAAATTCTCACCTAAATTATCGCATGATCGGAAAATTCACATCAACCTAAAAATCGTGCTGATTTCAACTTTGTCGATTATAATCGCTCAACACTAATTGCAATATCAAAATTAGACCTCTGCTGGCAAAGGGGGGGCTTTCTGCAAGTCATACTTTCTGCTTCATCAAATGGATAGATGTTTGTGTGTCAAACGAAAAACATCAGAGAACAAACAATCCACAACCATTGCTGGAAGAACCCAAGCTGGTGACGGCAGATCATGTTCCCCCATAAGTGCAGATTAGCTGTCCTGGACTAGATGAAATCGTCCAGCAAGACATTGCAACATGTCAGTTAGCTAGAAATGTCCGACTGATTGGAAGAGCGTGACCAAGTGCTACTCTGGCCCCTTACTTCCCCGGACTTGAACCCAAATGACCCAACTACAATTACTCTTGATATGAGATTGTCATCTGTTGGATTTGAAATGGATATTACACATACTCCGTGTCCAGCCAAAGGATTAAAGTCTGCTAACCATATCAGGAAAGACAAGACAGACTGGAGTAGATGACATCTAAGTGGCCATAAATACATGCAATCCAGCTCACATTTTGTAAATCCTGTTTGTTGAATGAACAATGGAAACTACCAACTGTTTGAGAATCAACTTGCCTAAGGGGCAGTACTATCCCCTCCTGGCAGGAAGTTAGACACCTGGATGGATGCCCCAAACCCTTCAGGGACATGTGATTGATGATTCAAATATATATGACAACAAGCTAACTAAAATGGATAGGGGGAAAGGGGAGGCAGGAAGGATGCTGGGAAGAGAGACCTAACTAGCCTTGTGTGCCATCTTATATACCAGTCACACACACACACATTGCCCATGGCTAGAACACCTTATACAGTCTACAGAAATCATTGTAGAGGTCACTTCTTCAGGTAGATGTCCTTCTTGATCCAAAGGTCAACAACCTTGTTGGACAGGTCATTGTTTCAGTGGCTCCCCTCAGGCCTGGTTGAATATATATATATATTTGTAATAAACCCTTTAAAGGATCCAGTTGTACTTGATCAATTATTAAGTTCTTTGCTATAGCTTTTGAGCTAATATTTCATCATTGAAATGCTTGTATCGTACATTCTTTGCAATGTATGCAACATTATTCAAGACATACCTATGGGCTATATCAAAGGCTATAGAAGCTTGGGTTTCAGTTTAAAAAGCTGCATATTGTCGCCAAATAATAGTATGCATCACAAGTGTGTGAATGATCTAAGATTTTGCACTTTTAAACATGTTATATCAAGCTTTAAGCCTTAGTTACAACCTAATCTGGACCATGAGGAAACTGATCCAAAAGCAATATAGGGGGCATGGGCAGCTGGTGATTTTTGGTGCTACTTTTGTTGTAAAGCAAATGCATAGGTCTTAAAATGCAACACCTAAAGAATGCTCCATTTATGAAAAATGACACTTGGGCCAAAAACCAAAAATGTTCTAAACCTCATTTATCACAACTATAGTGTAAGCCCGATCTCATTAATGGCAGTGCACTGTGCAGCTAGAGTGTGTGTGTGTGTGTGTGTGTGTGTGTGTGTGTGTGTGTGTGTGGTGTGTGTGTGTTGTGTATTTTCTATGTACATATATTTCTAAAAGTTCTATCAACATGAAATTTTACCAGATGTTGGTAACAACCCATTCAATTCACACAGGCAAAGAAAAATCAAACCATAGATGTCCATGAATTAAGTTATATGTAATAATAAGAAAGGACACAGAACAACACTTCCTGAAATGCATTTGATACATGGTACAAATGCATGGTGACTCGCTGGGGTCCGGGCCGCAGGGCCGGCTCGCATCGCCCACTGAGGGGACCAGTGTTTCCCCCCGGCGGGCCCCGAGTCCCGGCGCCGGTCTGTGGCACGCTATAGGGGGCGCAATGGTCGCATCAGCGACCGGACCCCTGTGGCAGGGGACCGACAGGCCCCCCTCGCCACACGGCTGCACGGCCGGGTCACCGACCCAACCATGTAGCCATCACGGCTGCCTGCACCGCGCGGTGCAAGCAGCGGTCGAGGCTGAACAGCCGGGATCTTCTGATCCTGTCTGTTCAGCTCCCAGTAGGCCGCGGGGCAGGTGCGCGATGTGATGACGTCATCGCGTGCCCGCTCCGCGTCCTGCACACTGCTGCTGGCGGCCGCTCCGGGGAAGAGGACAGAAGAGGAGAGGAGGGAAAGACATCAGGTAAATATTTTTTTTATTTATTTTTTAAACACCACGAGCCCTGTCTGCCTATATATCAGCCCTGTCTATCTATATACTGCCCTGTCTAGCTATATACTGCCCTGTCTACCTATATACTGCCCTGTCTACCTATATACCAGCCCTGTCTAGCTATATACTGCCCTGTCTAGCTATATACCAGTCCTGTCTACTTATATACTGCCCTGTATAGCTATTTACTGCCCTGTCTAGCTATATACTGCACTGTCTAGCTAAATACCAGCCCTGTCTAGCTATATACTGCCCTGTCTAGCTATAAACTGCCCTGTCTAGCTATATGTTAGCCCTCTCTAGCTATATACCGCCCTGTCTACCTATATACCGCCCTGTCTAGCTATATACCAGCCCTGTCTAGCTATATACTGCCCTGTCTAGCTATATACCAGCCCTGTCTAGCTATATACTGCCCTGTCTAGCTATATACTGCCCTGTCTGGCTATATACCACCCTGTATAGCTGTATACCAGCCTTGTCTAGCTATATACTGCCCTGTCTAGCTATATACCAGCCCTGTCTAGCTATATATCAGCTCTGTCTGGATATATACCAGCCCTGTCTAGCTATATACCAGCCCTGTCTGCCTATATACCAGCCCTGTCTACCTATATACCTGCCCTGTCTCCCTATATATCAGCCCTGTCTACCTATATACTGCCCCTGTCTTCCTATAAGTGGCCATGTTTATATACTAGCCATGCCAGTCTACATACTGGCCCTGCCTGCCTACATACTGGCCCTGCCTGCCTACATACTGGCCCTGACTGCCTACATACTGGCCCGAGCTGGCTAATTACTGGCCCTGGCCCTACCTGGCTAATTACTGGCCCTACATGGCTGATTACTAGGGGCAGCCCCAGCTACCTGGCTAGTTACTGGGGGCAGCACCAGCTACCGGGCTAGTTACTGGGGGCAGCCCCAGCTACCTGGCTAGTTACTGGAGGCAGCCCCAGCTACCTGTCTAGTTACTGGGGGCAGCCCCAGCTACCTGGCTAGTTACTGGGGGCAGCCCCAGCTACCCGGCTAGTTCCTGGGGGCAGCCCCAGCTACCTGGCTAGTTACTGGGGGAGCCCCCCAGCTGCCTGGCTAGTTACGGGGGCAGCCCCAGCTACCTGGCTAGTTACTGGGGGGCAGCCCAGCTACCTGGCTAGTTCCTGGGGGGCAGCCCCAGCTACCTGGCTAGTTCCTGGGGTCAGCCCAGCTACCTGGCTAGTTCCTGGGGGCAGCCCCAGCTACCTGGCTAGTTCCTGGGGGCAGCCCCAGCTACCTGGCTAGTTCCTGGGGGCAGCCCCAGCTACCTGGCTAGTTACTGGGGGCAGCCCCAGCTACCTGGCTAGTTACTGGGGGCAGCCCCAGCTACCTGGCTAGTTACAGGGGCAGGCCCTGTCTACCTACCAAATTAATGGAGGAAGACCCTGTTTACCTACCTAATGGGAGGTCTAACATATGCTGTTTGGGGAATTGATAGGAAAGTGCTGAAGAAGACATTGCATGCTGTACTGGACGGAGAAAAAAGGGAAGAGAACGACTCATCAGGAAGACATCATGGAGTTTGGGCCAGATGGAGAAGAAAAGGAGAAGAGAACAACTCCCATCAGAGATGAAGTCTCCGGTGAGTCCCTGCTGTCAGGGGTCATTTTACTTCTGTGTTGAATCAGTGCTGTATTCATGTGATGATGACCTGACTACTGGTAATGTGATTGTTGGGGTTGTAGGTTGGTGCTTATGTAATGTCAGTGTGGGCTTGTCCCTGATTGTAAAGCAAGTGCACACCTGACCTGTGATGATGGGTTTCTCTGCACCACTGTTTCTCTCTTTCTTCCTTGCTTGTGTGTAGGGGGCTTTCACACGGAGCGGTTTTGGTGCATTTTTTAATGCATTTTTTTGTGCAGAAATGTACATCATTAACTGCTCTGCCTTTCTGCACAAAAACGCACCAAAAAACACATCAAAAATGCACCAAAAATGCTCCGTGTGAAAGCACCTTTATAGTGTCGTATATTTTAGAAAGTGGCGAGGTGCGAGAACAAGGGAAATTTTTTTAAGCGGATATTGTATGTGGGCTGGTGGGGGCTTTGTGCCAGGGCTGATTTTTATAACCAGTCCGGCCCTGCTGTTGAAGACAGCTTCAAGATGCCTCCTGTATGGAGAAACTATTTGTATGAATTCCTCAGGTGGGATATTGACCCCGTCTTCCACACAAACACTCTTAAAATTTTGGAGGTTTAGTGGGCCTCCTTCTATATACTCTGAGCTTTAGTTCCTTCCAGATTCAGGTTATTGGCTGGGCCATTCTAGCAGCTTTATTTTCTTTCTCTGAAACGAATTGAGAATTTCCTTGGCAATGTCTTTGGGATCATTGTCTTCTTGAATTATCCACCCTAGTTTGATCTTCATCATCCTGGTAGATGTCAGCAGATTTTTATCCAGATTGTCTCGGTACATTTGTCCATTCATCCTTCCTTCAATTATATGAAGTTTCTCGGGGCCATATGCTGAAAAACAGCCCCACACCATGATGCTTACTCCATATTTCACTGTTGGTCTGGTGTTTTTGGGGTGATATATGGCGCCTTTTGGCCTCCACACATGGTGTGTATTATGGAATCCAAAGAGTTCAATTTTGGTCTCATCGAAGACAGTATTTGTCTAAATGATCTTGAGCAAACTTCAAACGTGCTTGAACATGCTTTTTTTTCAGAAATGGAGTCCTGCGTGGTGAGTTTGCATACAGGTTGAGTTTGCATACAGGTCATGGAGGTTGAGTGCATTACTTATTGTTTTCTTTGAATTCCAGGTCTTTCTGTAGCTCTCCACAGGTGGTTCTTGGAAAACTCTTCTGATAATTCTTTTCACTCCTCTGTGTGAAATCTTGTGTGGAGCATCTAGTTGTGGTCAGTTTATAGTGAAATTATGTTCTTTCTATTTCCGGATTATGACCTCAACAGTACTCAGTACAGCCTTCAGTAGTTCAGAAATTCTTGTGTTACCAATGCCATTGTATGTTTTTCAACAATACAGTTCCAAAGGTATTGAGACAGCTCAGTGGTTTTGCCCATTATGAGATATCTCTCATGTGGCACCTTTGTAATGAGACACCTTTTATAAGCCATCAGTGGAAACAGTTGATATTATTTTTCACTAAGTGGCAAGATTGCTTTCTAACGGGGGGCCTGGCCTTGAGAACGTGTGCCCGGGAGCTCCTCATTCCTCAAGAAAGATTCCGGATTTCTCTGCACTCAAAAGATGGGGAAAACAGCGAAAAAAGAGACCCAAGTCTACCCTGCGCTCCTGTTCAACCCATGGAGAAATAGCAGCTTACTTTTCTCCCGCACGGCTTTCTCTGCTGTCTGAAACAGCTGAAATGGAGGAGTCGCAATATGGTCCACCGGTCCGCACCACCGGAGATGTCGGAAGCAGCTGGGATCTCCGGCCAGCCATCGTCTCCGAAGTGACGCCGGGAAGAACAGCCGCAACCACAGGCTTCCTGCCCGACATCAGGAGGACACGAAATCGAGCCGCTGATGTGGCGGGAACATGCCGACACCTCGCATGCCGCTCTCCACAGGCCCGGGACTCCAGCCCTGACAGATGCAGCCGGCTGCAGCCTCATCCACATGCAGCTACCACCAGCTGCCAGCATGGTGCAAACCCCCTCTGGGGAAGGGCTAAGTGGCTGTGGCCCCTCTTGTGTGTCTCCCTCTATCTCCAAGCCCTGTTCCCAGGCTCCTGGGCAGATGAAAGGGACATGTCCCATTGATGCAACCTCCTACAGTGGGTCCAATATCTCCAGCCCGGAAACCACCACAATTGGACTGCCACCCCACAGTGGTCCTATTATTGGGGTACTGTTAGCCCCTAGAGGTCCATATCCAGGCTATTGTCAGCCAGCAGAGGATGGAGGACCCTTTATTGAAAAAGGAACCCAGGAAAGTGCCCGCACTAATTCACTGTCTGCAGGCTATGAAGGAGGGCCGATCCCGATTACCCTGGCTCAGGACGCAATCTCCCTTAAAGGGATTTTGCCAATAAGTGAATTCCTTACCTCTTATCTTCTCAGGAGAGAAGATTAACTCAGCATGCTGAGTCAGGGGGGACAAGAACGGGGGCTGAGAGAGAGCCAGGGAGCAGGGAGCATCTGCAATGTTTACTCAAATAAT
The DNA here is from genome assembly GCA_025379985.1 of Phyllomedusa bahiana. NCBI lineage: Eukaryota > Metazoa > Chordata > Amphibia > Anura > Hylidae > Phyllomedusa > Phyllomedusa bahiana. The sequence continues at coordinate 12,424 of JAODAL010016340.1, forward strand.
TACATTACAACCAGTGGATTCTCTATACAAAAGACACAGGCTCATTCACTGCTTTTTCTCCCATGTCCCTTGCAAGCTCCTTCATGTTCCCTGTCATCAGATAAGAAGTGCAGACAACGCAAGCGCGGCCAGATCAGCTCCTGTCAGTGTCCTGGTCGTGTTTAATGTAAACTGTTATGAAAATAAGGGCATATAAAGAAAGCTGTAGCTCTCAGGCTTCACTTTTTGTAATCACATATATTTAGAAAAGTGATTAAATACCCATTTTGGAGGATCCCATGACAACATTACATCGTGGCAAAACCCCTTTATTCCCTTTAGCTCCGCTTTATCAGTTGATATTGAGCTTTCACCATATTCGCCGTGGTGGTCTACAGGCTCATCTTGGGGCAATTCTCAAACTCACATACAGGCACCAACTCTACCTAGCCCGCTGCAAGTATGTCTCACGCAAAGCCCCAAACAACAACACTCACCCTCTCCGGGTCCGTTGTCACAATCCTTGATGCCTTCCCCAGCCTGTCAACAGCCTGCATTGAGTCTAGAGGGTACCCCATCTCTCTTTGGTTTCCCTCTACACCGGCCCCCAGCAATTTTTAGGCTGTGGGGCCCTGGTACCATTGAAGACGAAGGCCCCACATTTAGCAATCTAAAAATTACTCCTGCAATCAATGCCTTCCGGAGCAGTTATTACCTCCCTGGCCAAGCAAAAGAGTTCTAATTTTTTCGTACCAAACTATCATCTTTACACTCTAAAGTTGACAAACTTGACCACTTCCAGGCCCAGACACCTAAAAGACTTGGTTTCCCAGCATTCGGCCCAAATTTTCTCCCTGCATCAACATCTGGATGATGTGTAGAATAGAAGTAGACAGAACAATCTATGCATCAGAGGCCTCCCGGAATCTGTCTCCAACAAATTTTTTTCGAGAAATCTTCGAGATATTCAACGACCTGCTGGGGTGGCCAGCATCGGCGCACATTGAAATCGATAAGGCCCATGGAGCTCTGAGACCGACAAATCCCAATGTCCTTGACCTCGTGATATAATTTTTAGGGTCCATTACTTCAATATGAAAGAAGACCATCTATATGAAGCGAGGCGTAGAAAATCATTGACATACCAGGACTCGTCTATCAAAATCCTTCAAGACCTGTCCAGGCTTACTCTAGCTCAGAGATCTGCACTGAAACCTATTCTGGATATACTGGAATATTCCTTTTTACTGGAGATACCTCTTCGCTCTTCATATTCGTCTTCACAAACAAACCCTTACCATTTGCTTGCCCAAGGACCTTCCATCGGTTCTACAGTCTCTCCAAATCAAGGAACTTTCTCTTCCCAAAATGGCCATTTTTGACGTCTCTTTCTTCAAATATAGCTTCAAACCAGCTGTTCCCTTTTCTAATAATCTGCCTCTTCGGGAACAATGGATCAGAGGCACATGTGCCCGGGCCAAGGGCAATCTGCATCACCAAAATCCCCACCAAAAAAATCTTAAGTGTTGAAAGAAAGGGGGGGCATTACTCAGCTGTTTTTTTCGAGACCTGTTTCAACAAATTACTGTTTAATTATGGGTTTCTTTTCTTTTTTCTCTTCTCCTATCATATACCTTTTTACTTGCCGGATAACTGTACATTTTCATATCGAGAGCTTCCCTGCCTATACCTGTGCTGAATCACTTTCCCCCAATAGGTGGAACTCCTGGGCTATGTTTTCCTGGTGAACCCGGGCTTCTGTTAGACTTGAGGTTCTTTTTGAGACAAATTGCAGGCTCGTAGTGTTTGCTTTTGATTTATTGGATATTCCATTTGTTTTGCTCCCTTTGTTTGTCTTCCCCCCCTTGTTGTTGTGTTTTTTTTTTTGTTTTGTTTTTTAGGTCGCAGCAGGCTCGTGGATTTGGTCTAGGTTCGGTCTCACTTGGGTTCGGCTGTCTCCGCCTTTGCTCATCTCATGGCGACTCTCAATATCGCTTCATTAAACGCGAAGGGCTTGAACACCCTGGAAAAATGGGTCTAGGTCCTACATCACTTTCACCGTCGTGGGGTCCACATTGTTTGTTTTCAGGAGACCCATTTCAAGGTAGGGAGCGCTCCAGCCATTAAGCACAGACACTACACATCTTGGCATTTTGCTGACTTTCACCAGTCCAGATCCAGGGGAGTTGCCATAGCCATCCATCGCTCGCTGGCACACCAGGTGCTTAGTTGTACCATTGACCCAGAGGCGAGATACATTGTCTTGGTCCTCTCTATTGAAGGACGGATATTTACCATTTTAAATGCATATGCCCCAAATGTAGATCAAGCCTCTTTCTTTGAAACTTTTATTGACATATCTATTCCTTTAGTGAAGGGGACTGTAATACTCTGTGGGGACTTCAATATAACGCTGGATCCCACCCTGGATAATTCCTCAGGGAGATCGGCCCTATCTTATGCAACTATTAAGAGAGTGAAAAGGTCGCTCCTCCAACTTCAACTTTGTGACTCGTGGAGGTTACAACATCCATCTGATAAAGATTACTCCTTTTACTCCTCTCCCCACGGGTCTTACAGTCGTATAGATTACATAATGATCCAACACTCTGCCCTCCCCTCATTGGTAGCCTCTTCTATTGGTAATATCTTGTGGTCAGACCATGCCCCTGTCTTCTGCTCCCTTCAATTACCTGCTGTACGAGAGAATACATAGAAATGGAGACTAAATAAGTATCTACTCCTGGATACCGTTGGCGTTGCAGAGGTCAACAAGTCCATTTCACAATTTCTGGAACACCATACTAATGATCCCTCATCATCTGTTAGTCAATGAGAAGCCCTTAAATGCGTGATTAGGGGAGTTTAGATAAAACACAGCTCTAGAATTAAAAGAGAGAAGGCCGCAGCTCATCTCCTCAATTAAAACTCACTCCAATGCTGTGGTACATTGCACCAGCGACATTGCACAGACCTTTCACACCGTTTATTCCAAATTGTGCAATCTCAAGCCTTTCTCCCGTTCTAACCAAGGGGATGGTATTTCCCCACCAGTCCCTACTATCTAAAATCCCAGAATCAGTTTCTCGACAATTGTAAGAACCTTTCTCCCTATGGGAAATGGAATTAATTATCCAAGATCTCCCAGGGGGAAAAAGTCCGGGGCCCGGTGGTTTTATGGCAAAATTTTTCAAAACATTCCCAGATCAATTATCCCCTCTGATGCTGAAAGCGTTTAATGCCATTTCCCCAGAGATTCCTTTCCCACGTCAGGCAACGTTAGCACATTTGGCAGTTATCCCCAAGCCTGGGAAAGACCTGCAAGCATGCAGTAGCTATCGCCCCATATCCCTATTAAACGTGGACTTAATCCGCTCTGGCATTCCCTTGTCCACTCTGATCAAGTTGGATTTGTTCCAGGCAGGGAAGCACGGGAAAATACCCTTAAGACCATTGACATCATTCACCATTCCCAATCTCGCAGACTTCGTCTGATGATTCTATAACTTGACGCAGAGAAGGCGTTTGATAGAATATCTTGGCCTTCTCTTCATCAGACCCTTGCTCATATTGGCTTAGGCCCCACTTTTTTTATATCTAAGGTCTCTGCCCTTTATATCTCACCCTCTGCACATGTCAAGGTTAATGGATCCTTCTCTGAGACATTTTCTATCTCAAACGGGACACGACAGGGTTGCTCCTTGTCCCCTCTACTTTATATTTTGATAATGGAGAACTTGCTGGCGTCCATCAGAGCTCATCCTGATATCAGGGGGATCACCATTGGAGATCGAGAATACAAGTGCTCAGCATTTGCAGATGACCTGCTAGTATACATTACATACCCACATATATCTCTCCCAGCCCTGATGGAAGTAATAAAACAATTCGGGATCAGGTCTAATTTTAAGAACAATCCTTCCAAATCTGAAGCGCTCAATGCTGGTCTCCCTGTACAGGAGTAGAGTCTCTTGCAATCGAACTTCCCGTTTGCATGGCCCAGAGGAAGTCTCTCTCTTATTTTGGGATTCGCATTTCTGCAGACCTTTCAAAACTTTTCTCCGACAACTTCTTCCACTCCATAAGCAAATGATCAAAGATTTAAATTCTTGGACCAAAAAGGACCTCTTCTGGTTTGGTATAATAAATGCTCTTAAAATGTCTACACTCCCAAAATTTTTATACTTATACTAGAGAATTCCCATAACTGTAACTGCCTCTTTTTGGAAAAATCTTAGCCGGTGCTTTTCCTCCTTTGTCTGGTCCACTCATAGGCCTAGAATTGTTTATGATACCTTAACTAGACCTAAAGATGCGGGGGGTGCTGATCTTCCAGACTGTAGGTTGTACGATTTAGCTTTGGCCTACTCCCGCTTCTTATCATTGGTTCATGACCAAGACTGGAAACTGTGGGTCCAGTTGGCGTTGGATCTCTGTTCCTCATCTGTGGCTGTACTCCCCTGGATCTGGACCCCCTCCACTCAGGGACCTCTCTCCTCCTCTTTCTGTAGGAAACACACCTTAGCCGTACTCCACTCTCAGAAGAACTTGGACTGTCTGATTGATCATAGTGGACCTTGTGTGCCAATTACTGATAATCCAGAATTTCTCCCTGGGTCTTCCTCAAAGGCTTTCTTAGGTGGGATGAAAAAGGCTCCCTTGTGCCTCCTTCATGTGACAGCAGCAGGGAAATTGAAATCCTCCAATGAGATTCTTAGTGGGAGGGAAACATCTGCTTGCTCCTTCTTTCAATATATTCAATTGGTCACTTTTTCAACAAAATAAAACCTAATCTAGATCTATACAGGCCTCTTACTGCATTTGAGAAGTTGATATTGGCCCTCTCTACCCCGGACCATTACCTATCACTCATTTATAAGCTGCTTTTCTCTGCCCCATCTTCCCAGCTCCCTTCCTTTAGGCAACTCCTTTTCAGCTACACAGTGGGATAGATTCTTTCAGCTGACCCATAGGGCGTCTATTGCTTCCAGGCACCAAGAAACCTGCTACAAGGTTCTGACATGATGGTATAGGGTGCCCTCTGTTTTGCATAAATGGTTCAACGTCAGCATGTAACCAATGTTGGAGGTGTGGGGCTGTAGAAGACACAATGTCACACATTTGTTTGGTTGCCCTTTGATTTCAAGATTTTGGATCTCGATTATATTGGTGATCAAGGAGGTAACAGGTATTTTAATCCCTAACTCACCAGAAGCTTTGTTACTTTTCATGTTTGACATACCTGTGAACAGGTTCAAAAAAATCCCTTCTTAGATTTTTGCTTCAGGCTGCTAAATCAATAATTCCACGGAATTGGAAGTCCTCCTCACCTTTATACAGAGAATGGAGGAGCTGATTTCTCAAACTCCTGACCAATTACACAAATTTCAGAGAACTTGTTTCTACTGGTCTGCTTTTAAGAACCGCTATACCTCTCAATATCGTGTTAGGTGCCGGGTAGGCGGCAGTCCTTAGGGGGATGCCTCTTCCTATTGGTCAGGCCCCCTTTGTTGCTAACTACCATGCGGATGGGAAACGGACGGAGGTCCTCCATCTTTGGGGGGTTGGGGTGTGGGCCAGGCGTGGGTCTGGTGTGACCTATTATGTTTCCCCTCCCTCTCCCCCCTTCCTTTTTTTTTCATGTGTGTGTGTAAGCCCCCCACGATTGATGTTAAACTTCAGCTTTGTTCTTATTGGATGTTTACTGTACCATTTATCTTTTCACACTAAAGTGACAAAAAAACTGTTTTGCCTTTTTTCCTTTCTCTTACACTTGTTTTTTATTTCAGTGCCACCAATATGTTTTGGTCTTGCCATTTTTTTTGTTACCTACATATGTTATATATACATGAAGTCCGCGTATCACTGTTACCTTGCTCTATGTTACTTCTCTTTATGGTTGACAATTTGTATTGCATATCATCTGTTATGTACAACTTTATGCTTCAATAAAACCTGTCTTTGAATGTGGAAAAATGATTGCTTTCTAACTACTGATAGATTTCAGCTGGTACAAATGAAAAAACCAGGATCCAACAGCACAGTTATGTTAGAGAGGATGCACTGTCCCAAACCCCTGAATCCATGTGATTAAAACTTACACAGCAACAGGATGAAGAGACAGCATCAAAATTAAAAGTCAATTTTTATTACTCCAAAAACACCCAAAGATACATGCAACGTTTCAACCTCAGAACAGGTCTTTCCATTCCTTTCTTTCTACGTGTGTTCAATACCTTTCCATGTGTCATTTCTCATTATTACACATAACTCAATTTATGGACATCTATAGTTTGATTTATTTGCCTGTGTGGATTGGAAACAGGAAATACATATGTACAAAATACAATATGTCCTGTAAACAAACACACACATTGTGATAGGATTGATTAAGATTTCCTGTTATTTGCAAAGAAGATTGTTGTGGCAATGTGCCTAATGGTGGACTGTAATTTATTGGCGTGTAGTTCTTGAAAGGTTTAATTCTTCTGTTCTGCCATTTATAATGTTGACTATTGCTTTTATATTATACAATGAGGCAGATTTGTTAATATTTTCATGCAGGTTTTCTGACACGAATACATTAAAAGTAAAGTGTTTGTACTGAATAGCATACTTATGAATCTCCTATGTCATCCACATTCTAACCCACATTTATCAAAAGTAATGTTATTGTTACCAAAGTCTACGTTATGTATCTCGAGCACAGGAGCTTGTTTACCTAAGTTAATGACATGTTTTAACCCTTAGAGCGCTGTAGCTTTTTGCACTACAAATTATAAAACTCCTGCACTCATGTCAGTGTAACAGGATCAGCAGAGCTGATATTCCTGTCACTCCTATAGAACCACCCACAGCCTAACTAGGAAATATGAGCTAGAGTTTTGGCTTACACTGCAACAAATTCATGATTGCATTTGGCCAATTTGATAAATCTGATACAAAATGCATCACTGCCATTAACTTTTACACTGGGTCAAAGTACGGCATTTTTCCATGCCACAGTTAGTTTATGTGTACAATGCAAACATTTTTTTGCAATTTTTTTTTTTTAAGTTGCTTTTCATTAATGTAACTAAATCCTCCCCAATAAAAAATATAGCATATTCGTGGTGAATAAAATATCCAAAATCTATACTGCCCACAAAAGAATCATATGCAAGAAAATGATAATTCAAGACAAATCTGTGGTAATATGAAAATGAGCATGTACGTTTTCCATCATTCACCTTCATAGCTATCGTTTAACTCTCAATCAATTGGTGCTCTGGTGTTTCCATGTCAATAATTCACAGCGGTATCAATTGTCCACTCCTGTTACACATTCACCACAGCAGCACTCGAACAATTCACAAACAGCGCAGTTTCAGAAATACTGCCACTCTGGGCCTGAAAGCCAATAATCATCTCTTTTAGCAGCTCTTATAAATTTCCCTTTTAACCGTGAAAGTAATGAGTGCTATGTGGGTACAGTATATACCCACACACCTTATATACCCACTAAGCCAGCTCACCTCCCATGACCTCCTTCATGAGCTATGCACTGTCAGCAGCAAAAGTGGTCATAATATTGTGACTAGATTTATTATTTTCTGATTATACTACCAGCATTGTATGGATGAGTTACATACAACTATTTATTATTATCAATACACTGATATATATGATTAGTTTGACATTAAGATATTAAATAAATGGATTTGATGCCTGGGTTTTGAATGCAATCTATTGACATGATTGCATACATTTCATGTGTTTTGCTATTTTTGAAAACAAATAAATGACTTATTACTGAAAATTTAATGTCTAGCCCTTCTATTGAGCTGTCTTCTGATCCTGCTGTTGCCAAGATAGATCTATCTGTCACAATTGATTAATTCTATCTACTTAAAGACCTATTTGCCATATGAGAAGGGCTTTCGCTATAAGCTATCCTGCAGAATACAATATTCATTGGGACACCATATATGAATAAAGCATTCCTTTCTCTGATCTCTTTCGCTGGATTTTATACCCTTGTGGATATATTTTGGTCTACTGAGAATACATTTTTTTATGAACTGATTTATATGGAGTATGAATTTGGCATTTACAGTTTGGTGTGCTGAATATTTATGGAATTGAATAACTGTTCATTAATCAATTTATACTCTGTATGGATCAGCTGCTTATAGCTTGTTTTCATCTTGAATTCTTCTCTTTTGACTAATAATCTTCTTCTTAGTATCACTTTACTATTCCTTTTTGACTTAAAAAAGGAACAAATCTGTTATAATGAATGGTACTTTCTGGTTTACAGTCAGCATTATTCCTTTTTGTCTTTAGGTAGGCACAGAAAGCAAAGAGATATTACTATGTCAGTAAAATAATTATGTACTGCACAAATGCCACTCATATTCATCACTGAACCATCTGCTGTCTCTTTTTCATTCTTTTTATTCTTGCGGGGGGACATCTCCCAAACCCGGGCCCCCACCCTCCTTTCTGCTCATCCCCCTCCCCTCTGCCTCCCAAGAAACCCTGCAACCCTGTTTGCTATTCGCTGTAGTTTTTTTCTGCCCCTTTTAATGTGCTTATGGAACGTCCCGTCCGTCTGCAACAAACCACTGCTTTCATGACCTTTTCTCCCCAACTCCCTCAACCCTGAGCCCCAAAAACAGGCTCCTCAATCGCACCGTTTCCCCTTGCGCCCACCATGGTGGGTACACTTCACCCACACCCCCAACCCGAGAACAGCGGGTGGGGAGTTGGCATACTCCTTTCTCCACACTTTTTCGCCTTGACCCGACGACAGAGGAAAAAGTGTCCAGGCTTCTCCTGTCGCACGCCCCACCACACCCTTACTGACCCCATTCCATCCCCCCTCGCCCTCTATTTCCCCAGCTGTCCTCCCTCCTTACTGCTATCTGTAACCTCTCTCTCCCCACGGGGATCTTTCCTTTTCCTTCAAACACGCCATCATCCCCCTTACTAAAAAAGCCCTCCGGACCCGTCCTTGCTGTCAACTACCGCCATCTCTAACCTCCCTTCATTCTAAACTCCGGGAACGTTTTGGTCTACCTCCCCCAACCCACTTCTCCCCACTAACCTCTTCTTGACCCCGCAATCGGTTTCCGCACCCTACACTCCATGGAAATGTTTAGTTAAAGTTCAATGACCTACTAACAGAAAAATCCAGGGAAAATACCCCTTCTGCTTCTCTTGGTCTCTTGCAGCATTTTGACACTGTTGATCACCAACTTTTCCTCAGCATGCTCACACCATTGGGCCTCCAGGAACCCCTCTCGTTGGTTCTCTCCTACTCTCTGACCCCTCCTTCAGTGTCCCCTTTTCCCCGGGTTTACCTGCCTCCCTCTTTCCCCTTTCTTTGGAGTTCCTCAGGGTCATTTCTGGTCCTCTCCCTTTTTTATTGTACACAGCCCCCCTTGGCAAACCTCATAGATTTGGGTTCCAGTACCACTCATGGATGACACCCAATTATACACCTCCCCCGGACTCACTCCAGCCCTGACAAAACAAGTACTGTCTGCCGCTGTCTCGACATCATGTCCTCTCTCCACCTGAAACTAAAACCCCATAAACTGAACTTCTTTCTTTCCCCCCCTCTACTAACCAACCCCCCCCCCCCCGCTATTTCTGTTTCTGTATGGGTACCACCTTTCTCCGGCAGCAGCCCCCGTCTTGGGGGTTTATTAGATTCTGATCGACCCACCCCATATATCCAAACCCTGCCCGCTCCGTCACCTGCACCCCAAGAATATCTTCAAAATCCGTCCGTTTCCACGGGAAACAACTCAAACCTCATTATTGTCTTATCTTTCTCATCTTGACTCCTGCAACTCCTTCTTTTGGTTCCCTTCCCGCAAACCTCCCCCCCCCCAATCTGTCCAGAATGCACAGCCCCGGTCATTTTCTCTCACCGCTATATGCGCCCCTTTCCCCTTTTCAGTCACTGCACGGTTGCTCTTCAGTACAGGGGGGTATTATAAACTCAGCCTCTCACCCATAAAGCCTCCAAACACTGCACCCCCCTACTGTTCTGTCCCCCCAAAAAGACAATGAAGGGTAAATGGTGATGGTGATAGTGACTGGAGACTTTCCTACCTTCGATCCAGAATTTGGGGCAGACAGGACCAAGCAGCTCAGCTTAGTAGATATAGTAACACGTGGGATGGGAAAAAGAATGCAGTTTAATTTTACCTTGGATACAGCAATGATCATGATACAGAACTGGTTATTCTGTAGTAGTATAAACCTTGGTGCAGTTTGTTGCGCTGAGTTTGTTTTTTGCTGTCTTTGCTTTGCTGCATGTTGTTTTTTTCTGTTTTTCTGAATTTTCTGTGTTTTGCTGCAATTTGCGGAGTTTTCTGGAGTTTTTTGGGGCAGAAATTGATGCTTTGCAGCCCAAAAATGTGTGCTCCCGTCACATTAAGATGAAAAATAACTAACAGGAAATGACCTAGCAAGGCTAGAAAAAAACACACTCCCTCAGAGAAAAATTTTACGAACAAAGACAGAGGAGCACATGTAAATTCTGGTCAGCAGATGCAGCCCAGCAACAATACATAATAAAGAATGGAGGGAGAAAAGGATGCAATAATATATATCAGTTGAATAAAAATACCTATAACTAAATTTAGAACAGCACACTCCCCGTCTGAAATTCCCATAGGGGGGATTTCACTGTAAACTAATGTCTATAAAATATAGTCCACAACCTGTAACAAAACATGTTAGAATGCAATATAAACACTAAAGGTAGTCCTGTTTACTCAACTGAGGAATAGGGAATAAAGTTCAGCACTTTTTCATCCTTTTCAGGAACATCCTCAATGGGCAGTATCAGAATGAGTTCTTTTTGATTGGCCTTGCAAATGTTTTAGGCTCACCCTTCCGGTATCTTCAACTCCACCTTCCGAATTTGCCATCTTTGCTAGGAAGAACCTTTGTAACTAGTCCCATAGGCCAGTCAATCCTTTCCGTTTGTTGTTCCTTCATCAAGATGAGGTCTCCTTCTTTCTGATGTGGTTTGTGGTGTTGCCATTTATTTTTCTTCAGTGAAATGCAGCTGGGTGGAAGGAGTGCCTTGTGGTAACCACAGGGAAGTGGCTGATGTGGAGGCACTGAGCTGGAGGGAAAAATATTTTTGCATCTCCTTTGTTAATTCCTGGTCCCAAATGATGAGTAGGTGACTCTGATGGAGATAATGACAGGCTTTGGTGGGTGTGTTGATCCAAGAGTTCCTTTGTTTCACTATGGTTTCCTTGGGGTTCCAATTGGTGATGAGCAGACTTTTGACTTGTTCCCTTGCCACTTTGGGATTCCTTGGGAGGAATCAGTGGATCCCCAACTAAAGGTTGCTGTCTGTGTGGATTCTCCAGCTTCTTTTGGTGGATAGTTTCTGCCGACATTAAAGTCGGGCCCAAAGTTCTGCTTCCGTGAAATTTCTTGCTTTTGTGCAAACATTTCAGCTTGGGCTGGTTGCAAGGAACCTGGACCCTGCCCACAATGCAGATGGCTCCCAAATTTAAATGGTGGTCTCAGGTGGGGCCCCAAGGCAAATGTGAGGGGCGTTTTGTGGTGATAGCAGTGGAGGCGGGTGAGACATTTCCCTGTCAGTGAAGTGGGAAGTATCCCGATACTGTAGCTGGCCTTGCTTCTTCCTCTGCCTCGAGAAGTTACTGGAGGTGGATATGCAAGCTTCCATTGCTCTGGAGTTTCGCACCACAGCAGCTGTCACTTCTTGTCGTGCCCAGAGCAGATCACTGTGGGTTGGTACTGCCATGATGTTGGCCAGTTGGTACAGCCGTTGTTGTTGTTCTTCGAAACTGCTATGCTCATTAGGTGCTGACATCATATGTCTGTAGTGCTCTTCAGGGGTCATTTGACCCAATTGCTCATCCAGAAATGGAGTCTGAGATTTTTCCCTTTTCGGAGACTCACTTCTGGCTTTCTTGCTTTCCAGTGGGCACTCGCTGTTACTGTTGGGAGAGCATTCTCGCTTCTTGCCTACGAAGTCATCGGTAGATGCAAAACTGTGCTGATGGCTGTTTCTCTTATTCTGATTCTTGGGCATAACGAGTTGGTTGCTCTGATGAAGGTTGGAGATGATGCTGGAAGGTCGCTGTCACGACTGCAAGATGTGTCTTGGAAGGAGATGTTTAAGTCCCAATGCGCCTGTATCCAGCACTCCTTGTTCTTCTTTAGGGATGGAGCCGGTTCTTCATAGTTGTTCTGGAATATTCTCTCTATAAATGCGACAATGTGTCCTCTCATTTCAGGCTTGCTGTTTAGGGTACGCTGAAGAGAGTTAAATCTTGACAAGGCTTGACAAGGCTTGGGAGTCTTACTCTGGAAGGTCGGAAGGGTAATGGAGAAACCCAGTGATCGGTTTCATCCTTAGAGAACTCACTGTCCATTATCTTGATGAATTCTCTGTCTTCTACTAACAAGGCTACTTTATCGTCATCCTTAGTTGTGAGAAACAATGATCTCCCAGATTGTCAACATAGGGGGGGGGGAATGATGTTTAGGCAGCTGTATGAGGTCTGGATGCTTCTCTTTCACCTCATAGTGATGAGGGCACGGCTTGATGTAAGATGTGTGTCCTTCCCCTTGCACGTAAGTCTTAAAGGAGTCAATTCCTGATTGATCTAAGCATACATTTCCTATGACTACCCATCCCAATCTAGTCTTGGGCGTACGGGGCGTAGTCAGGACCATTACAACTGTTGACACACCTTGTGTCCCTTACATGCTCTGCCAACAGGAGTAAATCTCGGCGTCCATATCCAAAGATGGGATAACCCCTGGCTAGCTGCCTTAGGTGTGGTTGGTGAAATGCAGCTTCTGGGGTAGGGAAACTCATCTCTGTGATCGGGTATATGGTCGCATTCAAACAGTGTAGGTAGGGGTATCTCTGTATCCCCGTTGATAGGAGAAGCAATGAATCCCTGTGCTCTTCTGCCACAAGTCTCTATGGGTGCCCGAGCAGGTATTTAAGGTTTTAGGGTTTTTTGGGGCGTTTGATCCCAAATGCTTCAAAGAACTTAGGTCCAGCTAAGGACCGGTTGCTTTGGTCGTCCAATGATCGCGTACATTTTTACGGCCTTTTCTGGTTGACCCCTCTGGGTAAACCTTGATAAGGGCATATTCTAGCACAACATTTGTCCTTTTGGCTCTCTCCACATACCCCCAAAAAATGAGCAGGAAACATCTGTGGCAGTTTTTAGCGTGTTTCTGGGGCTCCCCGCCCTGGCTTGTAGCGGGAATACTGGTCACTGCAGTGGATGAATCGCTGGTGAGTGGGGGTTGGGTGCATAGCTGTGCAATGTCTTTCGCTGTGACACCCTCACACCTAATTTTCAGATTTACAGTCCTTAGCCCTATGCTCCAATGAAGCGCAGCATCTGAAACATACCCCTAGCTCAGTGAGGGTTTTCTTGCGCTCCTGTATGGGGTTTTGGGCCTAAATCCTCTGCATTTGTTTAGTGAGTGAGGTTTTTTTATGAATGGGAAATTCACGATTGAAGGACTTGTCACCTGACGAGTTAGTTTGGTGTTTACCCATGGGTGCTGCGGTGTGGCAGGTTAGTCTTTCTAACACTCCACTGTTCTTAAAGTCTCTGTTTTCTGTGTGGGCACCCTTTGTACCTTGAAGATGATGCAGCTGTAGTGTTGAGCTCCAGGAAGTCTAGACTGGGGTCATTCCTCATCTGGGCCTGCTCATCGATGAACCTGCAGAAATGAATGAACGGAGGAAAGGTGACATCATGTGTCCTTTTGTATCTTGAGACTGATGTTGCCCACTTCTCTTGCAAACTGTAAGGCAGCTTTCGACAATTGGGTTCACCCCCTGGGCGGTATCCAGGTAGCATAGTCCAGAGAGACGAGGGTCTCTTTTAGCAAGTTCCAGTTCCATGAGCAGATCACTTAGGTCCTGAAGCTTGTGGACTTCCTTGAGATTGATCTTTGGAATGTTCTGCAGTCTCTTGAATAGGGATTTCTCCAGGGCCACCATCAGAAATTTCAGGGCCCCCTACAGCTAAAGCGCCTGGGCCCCCCTGTTAATCCCGCCCCCTGTCAACCCAATAGACCCCGCCCCCACCAACCACGTCCTACAATCCAACCCCAGAAAAAAAAAAGAGATGCAATTGCGCCGTTGTCTTTGGACTGAGTTCTTGCTGATTTTTCCAGCATACAGTTTATCTATATTGTGTATACAAGAGCCAGCAAATTCCACATGTCACCACGATATTCTGACCAAACCAGCACACAAAGACCAATCTAACCAAACAAAATACCAATTAATACAATACCGCCACAAATCACTATGTATGGTGACTAATACCACTATAATGTTACTGACTAAGCCAGTGTACTAAGGCCGATATTACCATTAACAACAACAATATACAAGGACAAAGTAATACCGCAACATCATCTCCACATATCTCCACTATAGAGATGCAGAATAATGCCACAATACTGTTACTGAATATAATCCAATACAATAACACCAATATTACCACCATACACTAGCTATATAGGGGGACATGTATGAAAACTGTCTAGGTCTAAATCTCACTTTGTTGCCCATAGCAACCAGTCAGCGTTCCCAGCATTATTTTTTCAGAGCACTATAAAAAATGAAAGAGGAGCGCTCTGATTGGTTGCTATGGGCAACAAAGAAAGTCCTACATCTAGACAGTTTTCCTACATGTGGCCCATAGTGGCAGATATAAGTGATTACAGTGCAGTTACATTTAGTAACTCACAGGTGACATCTGATAAGTCGTTCACGTTCCCTTTTCTTCTCCATCCGGTCCCGGCCACCATGAGGACTTCTCCCTGCAGAATTCACAACACACACACCTGAGACTCCTCACTTTATCATAATCCCATGGGTACCCACACCCTATGTACAAACTCCCCATCCATAGTGCCCCAAATAGTAATAATTACCTCTTTGGTGCACTGGTCGTTAGTTTTATAGAGTACATTGTAGGTAGGTAGCCAGGTATTAGGCCCACCTGTAGGTAGAGAGAGAACTTGAGTGGGGCCCCACATGGAGGAAACTTGAGTGGGGCCCACTCAAGTTTCCCTACCTCCCCCCTGCTTTGTGGGGCTCATTCAAGGGCCTCCTCTCCCTCAGCCGTGTGGGGCTCCACAGGTCCAGTGAGGGGCCACTCAAGGTCCTTGGGATTTGCTGGACCCCGCTCAAGGCCCCTGGGATTTGTGGGACTCTGCAAATCTTAGGGGCCTTGAGCAGGGTCCAGCAAATCCCTGGGGCCTTCAGTTTGGGCCCCACATGCCTGGGGCCTTCACTGGGGCCCCCAAATCCCTGGGGACCTTCAGTGGGGCCCCCACATCCCTGGGGCCCTTCAGTGGGGCCCCCACATCCCTGGGGCCCTGTGGCCCCCACATCCCTGGGGCCATTCAGTGCGGCCCCCACATCCCTGGGGCCCTTCAGAGGGGCTCCACAGGACTTTGAAGTGGCCTGCCATAAAAACAGGGGCCCGAGCTGCAAGTTAAGTTAAACACAATAGGTTTACATTACACAGATTGAGTCTCCTTACTTCTGCATCAGCTCCTGCACGAACGGAGCAGTCGGCCCCTCCTCCTCCCTCTGGCTGCCAGGAGATCAGTGACGCTCTGCTCACAGGGCGGGACTCACTGATTAATTAGATGAGTCACCGGAAACAGGAGGGAGGAGGAGGGGCCGACTGCTCGTCGTGCAGAGCTGATGCAGAAGTAGGAAACTCATCTGTGTATGTAAACCTATTGTGTTTAACTAACTTGCGCGTGGGCCCCCAGCAGAGTTATTGATTCACAGGTACGAGAGCAGACCTCGGTCTAATCTCTGTACATTACTGTGAGCAAGGGGGCGGGCCCCAACCCTTGCTTCAATTTGCGGGCCCTAGGGCGTGGGGTTCTACCCCCCTTATGTGGCCCTGGATTCTCTACGCTTCGGCGCTGCCAAAGGTACGTTGAGTTCTCTCAGGCAGCGGCAAAAGACCTGCTTCTGCTTGTCCCACATAGACGGTTCTTGGGCTTTGATGCAGATTTGTAGAGCTGGGCCCCAGCCATTTCCCCATGAGATCAAGCTCCTGCTTGCGGTTAGTTAGGTTGGCAATGCAGTTTGAAGGTTGCTTTCCAAAGGCTCTTTTAGCTCTCTGCACGGTCTTTCAAATTTGAAAGACTGGTGTAATCAGCTCCCTGCTAACCATGTTACCTAGCGAACTCAGATATATTTTGCTTTCTCACTGCTTGTTGCCGGTCAACTCGTGGTACCCCTTGGGTGTATGGGTTGCCTGGCGTGAAAGGGGGAGATGTTCCCAGGTAGAATGATGTTGCTGCAGGGTTGAGCTGTGGTTTAGCCTCTGGAAGTTCTGATGTTCGCTGCTTGCGCTGTGGAACTGGGCCCAGAAAAACACCTGAAAGCCATTTCTTGATTTCCTGTCCTTGAGAAGGCATGTCTGAGTGAAGATCATTAGTTTGTGCGGGTTCTGTGGGTGGCACCAGAGATGCAGGTAGAGTATACTTGGAGGTTTCAGTGTTGTCAACTTGAACAGTATTAGAGACATGGGGCTCTGCAGGTAACTGTTTCAGCACATAGTCACTGGTGCGATCAACTGGATTGTCTGTTTCCTGTGGCAAGCAAACTGGATCAATACCTTGGCTCATTGCTCGCTCAAGTACCTTTACTTTGGCCAATGCGATGTCCTCTTCCATCTTATTTGAAGAATTTTTTATCCGAGCCCCTTGCTTCTGCACTTTCTCTTTCTGCCTGAGCCTCTGCACGTGTCCTTTCAGCCGGAGCCTCTGCTTCTGCACTTTCTCTTTCAGCCGGAGCCTCTGCTTCTGCACTTTCTCTTTTAGCCTGAGCCTCTGCTTCTGCACTTGCTCTTTTAGCCTGAGCCTCTGCTTCTGCACTTGCTCTTTTAGCCTGAGCCTCTGCTTCTGCACGTTTCCTTTCAGCCTGAGCCTCTGCACATTTTCTTTCTGCCATTACTTCCTTTTCTCTGAAGGCACGTCTTATTTTGGCTTGTTCTGCTTTTATGCGGGCCTTAGTATTCTGTCACTCAGGACTGAGCTTCTTGAGCAAGATGATTTGTATGTTCGTGACGAATGTTTAGATGAGTTTGATTTTGTGCGATTTTGGTCTCCTGTAGATGAGAGATAACGGGTTCCGCTTTATCTTTAGCATTCTGTACCATGACGTCTCTTTCTCTTTCCCCTGATTCTGACTTGTTCAGCTCTGTTAAGGCTTATCGACATTAGAGTCTCTTTAAGAAGGTGATATATTTGCAACAACCGCTTATATTTTTCGTGTGCTGTATTCAACCGTGCAACAGCTTCTTGTAGGCTCTCGGCATCACCTTTGAAGGAATGAAAGCCCGACATAAGGGAGGTAACTTGTTCCCATCGCTCTTCCAGGTTATCACAAAGCTCATCTTTTATATTGTGATGGTTTTCAATAAGCTTTAGTGTCGGTTTGAGAGAGCGTTTTGGTCGTACAACTTGGTCTGCTGGAAGTGCGAGTTCTGCTTCCTGCTCTTCAAAATCCTCAATATCAAGTTGTCCTTGCTGTGTTTCAATACTGGGAAATTGCACAAGCTGTTTTTCGGCCATTTTATTTAAGGTGCACTGTCTCTTTAAGAAAATCAACTTTTGATTTGGGGGCTGAAAATCGCAGCACAGCTTCTACGGGACACCAGAATAAGATTTCCAGGGTGATTCGAGCGAATTGCGGGTTTTTTTTCAAGTCTGGGTGGCCATAGCAACGTGAGGAATTATGCACATGTGCTTGTTGCTAGGGAGATTTCTGACTGTAGTCTTGGGCTTTAAGGCAATTTCTGACTGATGTCTTTGGGCTCTAAAGCAATTTCTGACTGTTCTGTCCCCACATGAGGCGAATGAAGGTGTAACTGGCTGGTGGATGATAGTGACTGGGAGACTTTCCTACCTTCGTATCCAGAATGTGGAGCAGACAGGACCAAGCAGGCTCAGCTTAGTAGATATAGTAACACAGTGGTATGAAACAGAATGCGGTTTATTCACCTTGGATACAGCAATGATCACTGATACAGAACTGTGGTTATCTCTGTAGTAGTATAAACCTTGGTGCAGTTTGTTGCTGCTGCTGTTTGTTGTTGCTGCTCTGTTGCTTTGCTGCACTGTTGTTGTTTTCTGTTTTGCTGAATGTCTGCTGTTTTGCTGCAATTTGCTGGAGTTTGCTGGTCAGAAATTGATGCTTCTGCTAGCCCAAAAGATGTGTGCTCCAGTCACATTAAGATGAAAAATAACTAACAGGAAATGACCTAGCAAGGCTAGAAAAAAACACACTCCCTCAGAGAAAAACTTTACGAACAAAGACAGAGGGAGAATATGTAAATTCTGGTCAGCAGATGGCAGCGCAGCAACAATACATAATAAAGAATAGATGGAGAAAAGGATGCAATAATATATACAGTTGAATAACAATACCTATAACTGAATAGAACAGCACACCTACATCACCTCCCTCGTCTCTGTCTACCACCCGACCCGCTCTTTCCGCTCTGCTGCTGATATCAGGTTACACTCATCAATCATCCGAACCTCTCATGCCCGCCTACAAGATTTCACACGTACAGCACCAATTCTCTGGAATATGCTACCGCGGGCGATCAGGCACATTCACAACCCTCACAGTTTTAAGAGGGCCCTGAAAATACATTTTCTTGGTCTGGCCCACCAAGATCCCTAACTGCTATCACACACATTTGTCACTCCCTACACTAGGGCACTTACAGGCACTTATCTGTATATAGATGTACTGTCTGGGTGGCAGGTTCATCCATTTTTCATGTAAACCACCCCCTATTTATGAAACATGGCCGGACCATTGTAAACTTGGCACTTCTTACCGTATGTTTCACCCATACACCCTAATAGATTGTAAGCTCTCACGAGCAGGGTCCTCACACCTTGTTTCTCATTTGTAAGTACTTTTAAGGTGTAATGTCTGTATGTTTACCCTTGAATTTGTAAAGTGCTGCGTAATATGTTGGCGCTATATAAATAAAGATTATTATTATTATTATGTTAAAGATATTTACCATGTTATCAACATTCTACAGATACAATTTTCTTCAGTAGACATTATGGCTTCATGATAGAAGTGAACACTAACAATAAGGGCGCATCCCCACGGCAATGGACAAATACCAGTCGGTTTATCCGACTGGTATTCATCCGGTTTGTGTGCTGTGCACACGGCTGCGGGGAGGTGGACAGATTTTCTCCGTGATGAGCGGAGAAAATCCCTCCCCCTTCACATTGACATGTACATATTCCGTCCGAAACCGGACGGAAGGATGTGCATAATCAATGTATTTTGGGCGGCCTGCGGGCGGAAAAACCGTGCAGTGGGGGCTGCTACACAGGTTTTCCATAGGAGCCTGTTACGCTCATTTTCGGCTGGTTTTTCAGGCGGTCTGCAAAACCGCAAACCGCCTGAAAAACCGGCCAAAAACCTTTGCCATGTGGACATGCCCTAAAATGTGGGGTGTAAACAGAGCATAGGGAGCCCAGTGGTCTCGATGTAAGGATTGTAGAGGGAGATGTAGCAGCATACAGTAGGTGCCTTGAAAACACCAGTTTTATATATGGTAGTAGAGGTCTTAGTTACAGGTCTTAGTTACAGTGTTTGCAATGGAACCCATTAAATTCAAGTTATGTTCTTGAGGGGCCCCCCATCACAAGTTAAAATAATGTTTTATTTGGGTACTCCCAACTGATGTAGTGATGGCATACTGTATGTCTAAGAAATAACATCACTTTATGTTCTGTAGTGTTCTGATCAATCCTGAAAATAAAGGGACTGCATTTCTTATTCACAGTCCAGTCAGTGGGGTTTCCTGAAAGTCCTTGAACCCTGGGTGTCAGAGAGTGCTGTTAGGTAGAGAAAAACAGTAAAGGAGCTACATCATTAATGCATTCTCAGGATTAATGATGTTCCCAGAGGTCAGAGCTTACTGATCAGAAGATTATGGCAAATATTGAGAATGGTAATACCTAATGTCGGATTGGGGTGCTTAAGGGTCACAGGTGGTTGATCCTAGAGGCCCACCAGTTGAGCTATTCCTGGCCCCATCAGTTAAGTTTATTTTAAGGGCCAACCCTATAGCTACTGTAAATGACTGTACAGGCCTCCAATAATCTGCCTCTTGCTTTTTGACTCTTTCTATGCTTGCTTGCCTCTTCTGAGGATGTATATGCAGTTAAAAAACAACTTAAGTTCTACCACGCTCCAGGGCCTACCACAGGTTTACCCTATCCCCCTGTGGGCCAGTCCGAGCCTAGTAATACCCCTGTAACACTACTACATGCCTAATTAACTGGAAAATGAATCATTAATCCTTCAGATTCTTCCTCACATCCTTGTTTGCCAACCATGTAGATCCTGTGGGATGAGTATCCTTATACGACCTTTAAAAAAAGTCAACCTTGTCTAGGCTTCCCCTGCCACTATGACCTTAGAAAAGGTATGATTTTAGAAAGGTTGTAGGATCCAATTAATATTTTTTTTCCTAATCAGTTTCCATAGACCAAGGAGAGTTTGTAAAGCACATACTAGTGTATATTGGCAATATTTTTTACGTTTAGATTGAAAATCAGGGGTAGGTATGACATTAAGAAGTCATAAAAATGTGACCAATAACAGTGATGTATTATTTTCTAAAATGGTCTCAATCTCAAAAACAAAATTTACTTAATTGCATTTTTTGCCTATTGTCAAATGTAATATTCTATTTATGAACCCTTTGTAACTTCTTACCTGTCTTGTTGGTTCTTCCTAATTAAAGTGTAACAAGATATTTAGCAGTCAACTCGAAATACAACATCATCAATGAAATAATTACAGTAGTTTGTTCATTAATCATTTTTTTCAAAAGGAATCTGTCATGTTAGCAAACACTGTCTAATCTTCAGGCATCAACAGGAGCAGAATTACAGACTGATATGTAGATTTGTGAAAAACATTCAGTATAATTTGTAATGTATTTGCTGAGATGCGCGCTCACTATAGGAGTAAAAATCCAGTAGGTAGAATGACTTAAAAGTTGACAGGCCTCCATGTATAAACATACATGCAAAGGTAGTTGTCAATTAATAATTAAGACCACCCACCGGATTCCTAAATCCATAAAGAATGTGTTTACATTTATATAAAACAAGTTAGTGTTCAATCTTTTCCTACAAAAATATATGAACATTAAACATTTTATATATATATATATATATATATATATATATATATATATATATATATATATATGTATATATATATTGTTAGACATATAAATACATAGAAAACAGGCTTATCGAGAGGACCATTTTTCCAATGTTTCATGGTAAAATACATAACAGTACGACTTAGCATCAAATATGTCTTAAACTGTTTGAATTTTTTAGGTAATTGACTTTTTGTTAGGTTGTAAATAATTTCATGTTCATTATCACATAATTGCAGTATACTTAATCCCTGTGCTTTTATCTTCTTTTCCCTTAAGTGATAGTGAACAAGCAAAATATCAGAATAACTTAGTCAATAAGTGCACAAAGAAGCATTTAGTTGTATTGAGGTCACCGTTTCTCTGTGATATTTCGTGGCTGAATGATGAATTGCTCAGCCAGTTAAATAAAGGTTGATGCTGTTTTAGAAGATTCCTGAGATCAGCCATCAATACTCTGTTCTAAAATTTTTCCCACAGCCAACATTTCCTGCAGTGAATGAAGTGCCCATACATTGTGTCAATGTTTGTCACAGCTAGATGCTACACTGTAATATATTGCCTCAACAGAATACAAACGTTAAACATGGTCAAGGTAAGAGCAGATAATCAAACGTTACATTTGTTTAAGACAACAACAAAAGCTTTGAAGCTTTATAAAGTTTGAATAAAAAACTTCTTTCCAACACTTTCTGCCCTGGAAAAGGCAATGACAATTGCCAATTAGATCAAGCTGTCTTGCATATAACTGTATTATGGCTCTATAAGCCCTAGCTGTACAGAGCTGTAACAGAGGAACCATGGACTTCTGTGAAGCACTGCTATACCACTGTACGCCTAATTTCTTTTATACGGGGTACCCAATCATACTTTTTTATTCTATACGTTTTTTAAAAAAGTAACTTATATCTCAGATATTGCTTT
This sequence comes from Phyllomedusa bahiana, assembly GCA_025379985.1. Taxonomy (NCBI): domain Eukaryota; kingdom Metazoa; phylum Chordata; class Amphibia; order Anura; family Hylidae; genus Phyllomedusa; species Phyllomedusa bahiana. Next base: position 34,608 of record JAODAL010016340.1, read on the forward strand.
GTGCAGAATAGAAATCCCTGATATTTAGCACTTAGGGCTTGTTCACACGACGTCTTTGTGATCCGTTTTACGGATCCGTGAAACGGATCTAACAATTGTCAATGTGATTAACATTGCTTTACATGGCAAAAGTGCATCGCTGTTCACACGAGTGATCGCTGATGCGCTTTTCGCGATCCGCTTTTCGGATCCGTTTTAAGAATTGACATGTCAATTCTTCTTGCGTTTTACGCAAGAGAAATCCCCATAGGAAATAATGGAGTGCGCTTTTGGCATCCTGCAAGCGGATCCAAAAGCGCAGCATACATTTGGGTGCGTTTTGGATCCGCTTTCGATGCATCCGTAAAATGCATTGGATTTAAGTTAAATATAAAATTTGAATATTATGTTTGGGTTATATTTAGCTTATAAATGATTGTTATTAATTAATTTACATGGGTTGGGTTTGAAAACTATTTGTTGATTTAAAAAAAAAAAGGGGGGGGGGCGGGTACTCAAATCATAGGTGTATGTACAGTTGAATGACACTAGGTAAAAGGTTTTTTCTTGGTCATTGATAGGTTATATTATATTTAAATTGCAGTTTGATAGATTGATTTAAATAAAGCACTGAAATAACGGATCCAAAAAACGGACTGTAAAACACATGCAAAACGCATCCAATACGCATCCAAAAAAGGATCAGCTGTTGCGTTTTCTGGATCCGCTGTTTGGAGGCAGTTTGCATCCAGTTTTCGCAGGTTAAAAACGGATCCGTAAAACGCATTCAAAACGGATCCAAAACGTCGTGTGAATAAGCCCTTACAGTGCCATAATATTTATGTCTTACTTACAGCAATGCAATTTTGGTACCAAATAGATTATTTCATTTTGTGACTAAAAGAAAGCTTAATGGGGTTTTCTTGCTACAAACATCATATCTGTAAAGATGGGGACAGTAAAAATAAGCACTTTTGCAACTGGTTTGTATTATTTAAATCAGTTAGTATAACAGCTATTAGGTAATCTGTGAGTGTCTAGAGCTAAATCTGAAGCCTGGGGTCGATTCCATTGCCCCCTTTGCTGTAATTGACTGCCTGATATTAAGTTCTGCCCTGGTTGGGACATGCTCACTGTGCTGTGATTGGCTGTCTTGCACTGTCTTCCCTCTGAGCTATGTGAAAACAAAACTGAAAGTGGCTTTCTTTGCTGGCTACTGTCTGTATCTATGTTCTCATTGTCTTTAACTCTCTCTGAGCTGTGTAATAAAGGCTGTCTGAGCTCCTCTCTGCTCCTCTCACAGTGATAGCTCTATGTGAAGGATCTGGGCAATTACGGAGTCTCTAGCTGCTAGATTCACTCTACCTCATATAACACAGCCTTATACAATCTGCATCCCTTCTACCTCCTGCCTCATAACTGAGGGGGGGAACAGTTTGTATTTCTTATATTTGTTTAAACAGTTCAGGCTGTATGAGAAACTGTTTACACCAATACAGGTGTTCTAGTTACAAGAATCTTGTGAAGGAAGGTGACAGCTCTCAAGGCATGAGAACTGACCATTGCAGGAGGTCTGCAGAGCTGTGATACCCTCTCCCTTCCACTGCTCACACAGAATTATGATGATGACTAAAGAAGGAGCAGGGAGGGTAAGGGATGATGTCACCTCTCTTCAGTGAGGGAAGACCTACTCGGAGGAGAGACACACCTACTGGGATGAGAGACACGCCCCTAGATTTAAAGCTATAAGAGAGAGAGAAAGCTCAAGATGCCTGTGAAAGCCTGTATTAGGAAAACCCCTTTAATGTTTGATAATTGTCTCTTACAAATCTTAAAGGTCCACTAACACATACATTAAATATTTTCTTAACTTACATTTAATTATAATCTACTTCTCAGGTATCTGCCATTTCTCTTTTTTTTGTCAGAACTAATTCAACATGCCATTTCGACCGTCAAGAACAACAGAAACCTCCAAGGAAAGAACCGAAGCTGAGTTCTGCGCCATCAGGTTTCTGTGAGTTTATTACAGAAGAAATAACATAGTCTGCAACACTATTTTTGTTGTCTAATATTTCAGAAGGCAGAAATCCGACAGTCCCTAATAGAAGTCAACAATAAAAAATGAAAGCCTTGATGCTAATGTGAACAGAACTTGCATTAAATAAATCCTATTTGTTTCAATAAGACTTAAACCCATACTAAAATTCATCAATTTCTGTTAGTCACAAGGTCATGATAAGATTATTTTGTTTTTCATCAGGTTAATGGAAGTGCTGTTGTACTCAATACTATAATATAGCGCTGTTTAAAAAAAAAAAAAAAAAAAACAGCACATAATTAGATCAGAGGAAAACAGATTAAAACCTTGAACTATTGGATTAATACTGCTCTGCGGACTTTTTCTTTTGGCTATCCCCTCCTCTATGAAATATGTCAATTTTGACCCTTCCATGCCAACACATATTCCTTTGTCAATCCTGCATCTGACCTTTAAAACAGGGATGGACAAACTTCTGTAGTCTTTAGGCCAACTGATTTTTTTTTAGTAAGAACTCCAGATGACTTCAGCAGAAAAAATTAGGCATCAGCAGGAAATATTGAGAAAAAATGTCTGTTCAGTTCTAACTTTAAATTATGTTAGTGATATAAATATAATCAACTACAAATTACCTTCTAGGAAACCACTACCATCCCCTTACTATAAAACCTCATGTATGAATCCACAGAGACTAGGTGAAGACAGAAACTGATCACTAAATAGTATCCTTATCCAAACAATTATTAGAAGCCTAATAAAATAAAAATCACATAGAGGAATCCAAGGCATAAGTAGATGATTAGAAACCTGCTGTAAACATAGGGGTTGTATTAGGTGTAGAAAAGAAAACAAAGGGGTGACTCTAAGGGCCACATGTATGAAATTTGGCATTTAAACGCGGGTCATAAATCAGGCGCATTCTAGCACTAGGATGACATTTCTGGCTCAGGTAAACCACTTTGAAAGTGGTATACCTGTTCCAGCAGTAATGCGCCTAGAATTGCCATTACAAAGCTATAAATCTATAACTTCATACTGTTCTACTGGGCAGTGCCTCCCGCACGCCGCCCCTCCCCACCCCGAAATCAGGCGCATTACAAAGTGCCACTTGCGCTCTGTAATGCGCTTGATAATGGCATTTGGGAGGCATTTCAGTGAAGCAAATGGGCTTGCACCTGATGTCTGGCTGAAAATACGGCAGACTTCTGGCGCAACCCCGTTCTTACAAGTTTCCAAGCGTGAAAATAAAGTGGGTATTCCAGTTATAAACATTTATCACCTTTCAGGGCAAAAAGTTATAAATGTTAGATTAATTGGGGTTCGGCCACTTGGAATCCTTTTATCACATCAAGTTTTATGGACTGATTGTCAAGCATGGGTATGCCACTTATTTAAACTTTTTGGGTTCTATTGAGTAATATGAACATTTGGCTGTTTCCATATACTGGTTGAACTTCCAGGGATGGAAAATAAATGTACAGAGCTAAAAAAAAAAAAGTTTAACAAGCAACCAAATAACAAAACATCATGAGTAGGTGAAAAAAACAACCCCCCCCCGCAAAAAAACTTTTTTTTAGATCTACCATAATTTTTCTATTTTATCAATTCCTTACTGCAGCAGCCAGTTTTCATCTCCCTGACAGAGCCCGATTTTTTTTTTTTTTGCAATCAGACAATTTTTTGATACTTTTACCTATCCATGTGATAGATTGTTTTCTCATGACACATTGAGCTTTAAGTTAGTAAGAAATTTTGGTCCATACAATCCTTGTTTTTGAAAAATATCAAAATATTTTAGTTTATAACTAGCACCTACCATGTGTCCACTGTAGGTTTCAATAATTTTTTAAATATCTTTTTATTTTTTATGACATTAGGGGGCTTAGAAATTTAGCAACATATATTTTTTTAGGGACCAGTCCATTTCACTATTTTTTGCAGACTTTCAATCTTCACAGTAGATGTCCAGAGACATGCAACTCAACATTGATTCCCCCAATTTTACCGTTTTTAGAGATATCTAATATGTGGCCCTAGTGTTCTATTTGACTCAAGCACAAGCCTCAACATAGGACGAGCACATACTAGACTTTGGGGGTCTCATTTTCATTACGATTTTAGGTGCTAAAACTTAATAAACACCACTCAAAAGACCCCCATATTGGAAACTACTCCCCTTCAGGAATATATTCAGGGGTGTAGTGGGTATATTCTCCTCCCCCTCCTCCCCACACACACACACACGGGTGTTTCACAAATTTTTGTAGCGTCAGACTGTGAAAATGAAAAAAATCTGCAATTTTAGCTGAAAATATTTAATTTTTACAAGGAATGCTGGAAAAAAGCACCCCCAAATTTACACAATTTTTTCCAAGTTTAGCAGTGGACTTTATGTGGGTATAAAATGCTATTTGGCTTGTGGAAGGCAGATTTTGCTGGGTGCAATATCACATTTACAAAGCCCCCAAAGTACCAGAACAGGTGAAACCTTACAGAAATCCCCCCATCTTGGATTCAAAACCCCTCATGGATCTCTCCTGGGGGTGTATTGTGCATTTTGGTGTTCCACAGTTTTTACCATTGGGCAATGAAAATGGGGGGAGGTAGGAACGCAGTTCTGGCATTGTTTTTTGGGCTTCATTTTTACAGCATTCGCTGCGGGGTATAAATAACAACTTTACTATGCAGGTCCATACAATTACAATTATATAAATTTTATATAGATTTTTATGTTTTATTACTTTTACACAATAGAAATGCGTTTGTAAAAATTGTGTTTTTTTATTTCGTCATAATCTCATGGCCGTAACCAGGGGTGTAACTAGAAATGGCTGGGACCCATGGCAAACTTTTCAATGGGGCTCCCCCCACCTTCCTCCCAAAAAATATGATTCACGTATACTCTTATAAATCTTACATAACATGGAAACCGGACTGTGAAATCTCTTTATCACTTATCTAGCGTAATACACAGCAGTACAATAATGTATTGCTATGTATTATGCCTGTGACATGCAGCTTATTAGACTCCATCTCTAGTGGGGCCTAATAGGTACCATTACATGGCAAGCCAGAGGCCATTATTTAGCCTCCATCTGCCATTGCAACCACCCATATCCGGCCATCATGTTGCAGGGGTGCTGATGGTTACATAGAAGGAGCTACCTTCCTCTGTTAATCACATAGACACTGTGTCTACTATTGCCTACAACATCTGGGGGGGTTAAAAGTTTGGGACTTGAGCCAACTTAAATCCAAGCTCCAAGCCTGTGCTATGCGAGCACTGGCCCTCATCACTGCACTGTTAGATCTATGTGACCCAGCAAGGTAACTACAGTCATGTGGTTAGCAGGAACCATAGAATAATCCATGGGTGCATTAACAACTTACCAACATTGGATGTAGGTGTTTATCCAAATGCCATTAAGGAGCTTTGTAGCTGGCGGCTGTCAGCTGCTAATAGCACCTAACACCCGCTGGTTACAGTGCAAGACGCTGCCATCCTGCGCTGTTTAATCCCTTAGACGCCATTGCAAAAATGGCCGTGGCTTCTATTTCAACGAGAAACTGTGCCACCATCTTTGTACACCCTAATGAATTGCATTACAATGCATTACGCTGTATAAATGATCACGCCCCTAGTGGTGAAGCACCCTAGGGGGACTCAAAGTAAAAAAAACATGTTTTAAAGTGTAAACAAATATTAAAAGTTCAAATCACCCCCCTTTTGCCATTTTTATTTTTTAAAATAATAAAATTTTCCTATATTTGGTATTGCTGTGTCCGAAAAAGTTCAATTTATTAAAACATCACATAATTTATCCCATACACCGAACACAGTAGAAGAAAAAAAATGTCAAATGTCAAAATTGCATTTTTTTGTTCATTTCACATCCCCTAAATATTGGAATAAATGTAATCAAAAAGTTTGGATCTATTACAAACTGCTAGCAATAAAAAGTGCACTGCAGCCGCAAAAAATGCCCCTCACTGACGTCTGTAGATGTTAGTACAAAAAAGTAATTGGTTGTACAAAATGTCGCTGCAGTGCAAGTTTCAAAATTAGAAAATGTTTGGAATTTTTATACGGTACCAAAACATAACTGTAACCCTACATGTTTGGTATTGGCGGATGCATATCAACCTGTAGAATACAGATAACACATTGTATTGACCGAAGATTAAATGGTGCAAAAAAAAACTGTAAACATGGCGCAAGTTCGTTTTTTTTCTCCTATTTTGCCCCACTTAGAATTTTGTTGAGGTTTGCGACTATATTCTATAGTAATATAAATAACACCACTGGAAAGAACGTCTTGTTCCACAAAATAAAAGCCCTCATAGGTCTATGTAGGTGGAAAAAATAAAAATGTTAGGGCTCTGGGAAGACGAGAAAGGAAAAACGAACGTGAAAAAAAAGCCTTGGAGTGAAGGGTTTAATAGATGCAGCAATGTAACTTGTCATATGGGTACGTCTAAATGCATGAAAGGGTTAAACAATTATATTAAATAACCTAAACATTTTGCTTGTCAATTTAGAAAAAATAATAACAATAGTGTCCTATACATTCTTCTTCAGCCTACAGTATTTATACTGTTCAGTACATATATTAATTGGTCTTATATGACCACAGTAATAACATCTCTGTAGGAGCTTATAGCACTGTTAGAGGGGCTAATTATCACCCCCTATAGGCATCATATCAGCCCCTAGAGAAGTGATACTACTGGTTTAACAATAAGGGGTGAAAGCCACCAGGGCTAGTGATGATCTGTATGGACACCATAGGCGTAAATCCTGCCTATAGCATCCTACAGACTATTGCTAACTGTGGGGGATTTCAGCCGTTATTGCCACTTAGGCTAACAGTGTCAGTGGGCACTGAGGAGACTCACCGAGGAGTTAATCTGCAGTCGCAAGGGAGGAAGTGGGAGCATGTGGCATCTGCGGCTGCTGCAGGACATAGGACCGAGAGGCTTTCACGGCCGGGAACGCACTGAGGTCAGGGGGCGGAACCACTACCATGTACGGGGAGGGGGACTGCAGCTCCTGCTCTGGCCGAACTCTTTGCTGTCTATACGGGGCTGTAGTGACAGCTGACTGATAACAGGGCCCGCGGCAGTGAACTGTAGTTATGTTCATTGCCGGCTGGACCCAGGGGTGAAACTACCAGGCTAGCAGATGAAGTAGTAACTACCACGGGCCCCCCAAGGATGCAGGCCCCATAGCAACTGCTACGTCTGCTACCCTGGTAGTTCCGCCCCTGGCCGTAACTTCTTTTATTCTTCTGTGTATGGAGATGATTAAGGGCTTGATTCTTGCAGCAGGAGTTAATGTTTTTATTGGCACAATTTCGGGTTTCATATGATGTGTTGATCACTTTTAGTGAAGGTTTTTGTGAGATGTTTTGGGCAAAATACAGCAATCTTGGAAGTGTTTTTCATTTTTTTTACAGCAGTTACTGTACGCTATAAATGACCTGCTAGCTTTAGGTCAGTATGGTTATAGCAATACCCAATTTGTATATTTGTATACACGTTTTTGTATTGCCATATCTGAGAGCCATAATGTTTTATTTTTCTGTGTACACAGCTGCATAGCAGCTTGTTTTTTGCGGGATGAGTTGATGTTTTTATTGGTATCATTTTTGGGGGCACAAAGCTTTTTGATTACTTTTAGATCCATTTTTAGGAAGGTAGGGAGAAGAAAATCCTGCAATCCTAGTAGTGTTGTTTGTTTTTATTGTTTACAGCACTCACTGTGCAGTATCCAGGTTTATTTTATAGCGCCATTGATTCCAGGGCACTGTACATTCAGGGGTTACATACATAACATGTCAAACATTTACAATAGTGACAATCTGTGACTAACAACAGGTACAGAGGGAGAGAGAGCCCTGCCCGCGAAGGCTTACAATCTACAAGGAAGGGGGAAAGAGACAGAAGGTGAGACATGTTTGTGGGGTGTAGTGACAGCGGGGTTATTCTAGGTCGTAAGCTATCCTGAAGAAGTGCGTTTTCAGGTTGCTTTTGAAGCTGGTGAAAGTTGGGGAGAGTCTGATGTGTTGGGGCAATGAGTTCCAGAGTATGGGGGAGGCACGAGAGAAATCTAGGAGACGATTGTGTGAGGAGCTGACAAGAGGAGAGCAGAGAAGAAGCTCCTGTGAGGAGCGGAGGTTGTGTGTGGGGTGCTATGCTCAAATATGCATAGGGAGCGTGGTTTGGTCTTGATACAATGCTGTGTTGTACTATGACACGCAGATGACAGCCGTCTGTCTTAGAATCGCTTCACACTTCACTTCTGTGGGCAGTTACAGGGGCAAAACTGACCAAATTACTGAAGTGGGAACACAGCCTGAGGCTGAGGGCCAAGATCCTACTTTTGAGTCAAAAATGCAACAGCAGGTTCCTGGAGCAGGTACAGGTTGCAGCACAGTAAGGGGACGTCACAGCAAGGGTCACTCCGCGAAGCCAGAGCTTCCGGTGTCATCTAGCGACCGTGTGTTGACCACCAAGCCAACAGTTCTCGAATGGTTGACTAGGTCATCCACTTTCTCCCAGATGACATCTAACAACCCCAGCAAAGAGTTGGTGCATCCGTAAGACACAAACTTAAGTTGGTATTACCCGGAAGCAGGTCAGGGGCTCTCACCTGTCCTCAACCCGCCTCTGTCCCGTTCGGTTCCCACAGCCAGAGAACTACTATACAATGAGGACGAACTATTTGAGGACAGTGGGCAGCAAAGAGTTGGAGAAGACATTGGCTGCTTCTTGCAGAAGTGGGCAAGTAGTGATGAGGAGAGTGGCATGGGAGGTTATGTTGCAAGCGGTCAGGCTCTGTACAGCGAGACCATTGAGGAGGACAGTGGTGACAAGCAAACACTAATCGATGTAGCTGATCGCACTTGGAAGTCAGGTGAAGCAAGCAAGGCTGAGAAAGGTTTTTGGGGCCCCAAATTTAAAAAAAGGCATAAAGTGCCCCACAAATAAAAAAATCCGCCCACTCCATACCCCCTTGCACCCCTTTTTTCTGCCTGGGTGAAGTGGCGCCTGGGCGGTCACCTCTTCGATAGCCATGTCCCGGCCCGGGAAGAAAGGGCTTCATCATTTTATTGGGACAAGAGAGGTCAGCTTGTGGTCAGGCGGGGTTTGCAACCGGCAAGTGGTAGGGGCCCGGGTTTTCAGCAGGATGGCAGCAGTGCGAGGTCGGGAGCCAAACGGCCATGATTTAAACCACCTACTGCCAAGAGACAGCAGTATGCGCATAGCCATACCAAGGGGCAGAAGCTGACCATGCTCCTGTCCAAATTGGTGGCACGAGCCCTCCCTTTTAAATGGTGGACTCTGCCCATTCGAAAACTGGGGGAAAAAACTTTAAAAGCACTTTGACTTTCCTACACCCCCAAAGCACACCCCCTTTGGCTAAACAGAACAGAGAAATTTGAAAGAAAAAAAACAGGGAGAAATCTAGAACAGAGAAAAAACTGAGAAATCTAGAAAGAGTAAAAACAGAGGGGAAATCTTTAACAGAGCAAAACGAGAAATCTTAAACAGAGTAAAACAGAAGAAATCTATAAAGAGAGAAAGGCTATTAATGATTTCTTGATGACCCAAGTGGACATGGTCTACTGATTTATTTTTTGTCACCCAGGGCCTATGTTGACATTGCCGTTTGCTCAGGTACGCAGGTTGACCGGGTTCCTCAGCGCCCCAATACCTCTGTCGGCTGCGGTGGGGGGTTTGGGTTTGAAAAGAGCAGTACCAGCTAAATCTGCGAAACCCTGAGTCTGGATTTGTTGATGAGAGCTTTTTTCCCCCCCCCTAGGATTTAGGTACCCCCCCGCAGCAACCCCTGGAGCAGCCCCTAAAACCCCTGGATTTTGGGGTACCTGCCCAGTACTATTTGTTGTGCCACCGCCGATGCCACAATCTGCTGCCGCTGCTCTTTACCACCCCCATCTTAACCGGGGATGGATTGCCCACCACCCCATTTTTCCGGGGCCCATTATGTACCCCTTTTGATTTGGATTCACATTGGGTGTTCTCTGCGCTCCTGCCCCCTCCAGGCTATTCATCATGTCACTCTCTGGCTTGATCTGTTTTTTCCACCCCCTCCTCTTATGTCCTAGTGACGCCCCCTGAAAATTTGAATTATGCCACTTCGGCCTGATGTGTGCTGTTGCTTCCCCCATTTCCCCGCATTGTGTAATTGTGCAATTTTGGGGCCCTAATCATGTGCTGCCACCCCAAAATCTGTATTTCCCACTCTGTGGCCTACTATGTGTGCCAACTGATACTCCTCAGTCAACCCACCCTGTGGTTTCCCAATGCTGTTTCCACCCCCACCCTCTAGTTTTTCCCCACTTGTTTGGTTTTCCCCTTTTTTTAATCTGTCGGGGAAAAAATGAAAAGGAAAAAACCAACCAATTGTGTTTCGGGAAAGCCGTAAGGCGTATGACACCCTTTGTTTGCATCAGAATTTTTTGTGATAAGGTCCCAAAAAAGCAGGAGTGGATACAAAACACAGAAAAAATTGCAAAAATTCCATTTATTTATTTTTTTGGTTAAATCTGTTTTTTTTTGGGGCTTTGCAATGAGGGGATTATTGACCAATGAAAGCTGACATCAAGGAAAAAAGGATGGGAAAAAATGTTGTGACGTCAATGCAAAATTACTGATGCACCCTCTCAATTTTTTGGGGGGGGTATACATGTATCGTGTAAAGGCAAAGGGTTTGTGATGGACCAGAGTTATGTGTCACAAAGCCCCCTGGCGTTGGGGTAGTTGAAAAACCCTGTAATTTCATGTGCAGTGGGGGGGTAGGTTGCTGAACACGTTTTATTGTTAGTTATTTGCCAGCAAGTATTGGGTTGGTTTTCACAGGAGCAGTAATAGAGTTGGGTGGGGACTGCTCCCCTTTTTAGGTCCGGCCGAGTTTTTTGTTCAAAATTTAAGCTGGAGATCGGGTGGGAGGGGTGTTTGATTGTCTGTGATGTGGGAGAGTGCTGGTGTGTGTGGGAAGACCCCAAGAAAAGACTAATGCCGGTTCAGTTGGGGGACAAAAAAAAAGGTGGAGGCCTGATCGGGGACACGGCTGTAAGTGTCCCGCCGGACTTTAAACTTGTTTTTTTTTTCTGTTATGGGAAGTTAAGCCCAGTTTGTTTTACTGCTGTTTAAGGCTAAAATAAACCTAAAATTTTTAAAAACGAGCTAAAGGATGGTCCTTTTTTTTCCCCCCCACCGAGCTGATCCCTTATTTTTGGGTGGAGGATGGGGTTTTCTGGCAAAAAGTTGTGGTGCATGAACAGTGATAGAATTTATGCGCGAAAATTAAAGCCCCCGGATGCCTAATTTTTTTTTACTGCTAAGAGACAGGGTTTTGGGGCTAGAGAGACTGTGGGGTGCGTTTTCTTTTTTTGTTTGTACATAGAAATGTCCTGGGTTTAAAGGGCTGAAAAACTGGATCTCCATATCAGCCTCCATGGAGGAACTAATTAAACACTGGCAAGCAAGTGAAAGCGGGCGGGCAGTTAGTGCACGCAGCAGCGACCCAAAAGGGAGGTTTGGGGGACCCAGCAGAGATCCATAAAGGGCTTGCAGGCCGCAGCAAGCATGGCTCAACAGCCCAAGCCATGGCTCAACGCAGTGACCCAAAAGAGGTCTAAAGTGAAGAGCAATCAGGGTTTGCTGAAAAACAAGCTAAATTTAAAACCCATGAGGGCTCAGCAGGAAACCCCAAATGGGTTTGATGATTAAACAGCTGACCCAGGATATCCGGGCCCCGGGAAAAAGCCAGCGCCCCCGGGTCACTAGAGCGTCATAATCCCTAAAGGGGGGAAAAAAGCGTTGCAAAAACTGACACTGGAGGAAGACGTTGAGACGTCCCTCACTGGGTTTGAGGGTTGGCAACCAAGAACGCTACACCGGGTCAATGGGCAGAGGTCTTACCCCCTTTTAAGGGGAACCCCGGAAGGTTTTTGTGCCCTTGCCCCCAGGATGTAAGAGATCAAAGTTGAAAGCGGAAACCCTGGCAATTTGGGGGTTACCATGGCGGTAGGGGCCCCGGGGTCCACCAAGGATTATGTAGGACAAGCCTACAGGCCCCAGATGTTTGATTTATTTCTCTGGTGCAAAAAGGCTAAGCGGATGCGGCACCCCGGGCTAGATGGGGGGACCGAGTAGTCATGGATCGGTTCATAACCCTTGCCCCGCCCTACCCAGCTGGGGGGCCCCAAAGGGGACCCACAGTCAGTCGATAGCTGGTGAGTTGGTAGAAAAAATTTCACACTGCTGAAAAACGCCGAGGCCCCTACTGGGAAACCCCAAAAGACTCGGGGGAAACCAGGCGCAGAGTTTCGCTGGTGCCCTAAAGGCGGGTGGTACCGAACCCGGGAAGCAAGGGGGTCCAGGAGGTGGTTTGTTGGGGTTCCCATCCCCAGGAATGGGTTTCCAGTGCACCCATACTAGGGAAAAACCAAGGCTGCTGGGCGGGGGCGGGGTTTTCCCCCTTTTTTGCCCACAGCATGTGGCGCGGGGTCCCCTCAGGAAGTGGGGCCCAGTTTTCCCAAGTGATGGTTAATGGGACTCCGGTTTCAGGTTGTTGGATCGGGGGAGTGGGGTTTTTACGCTCCCCCAGCTGCTATTACACTGAGGTGTTTCCCAGGAAGGGCGTAGGGGTTACCTGTTTTCGGGGACCTAAGGGTTACCAGTGGCTGGGTAATCATGGAAAACGAGCAGGGAGTTAGGTCCCACTAGGTAGGGGTGGCCCCCTTTGATGTTGATATAAAAAAATCGGGCATGTTTTTTTCCTTTGTTCTGGCCTCTGTGGGAAACGGGCACTACCAGGAACCCTCCCCCTCCGGAAGCCCCTACAGGGTGGGTCCCCGTCGGGGACTGAGCCAGAGGGTGATGGGGTTTCCCTTTTCGTTTTTTTAATTGGGGACAATGGGAGGAAAACCAACGAGGTAGTCCCCGTTTTAAAAGGGTTTTGCCCCGGGAAAAAAAAAATTTTCCCTGGGCCCCCAACCCCAGGATGAGACGTTAAGAGACCCCCAAGGGTGTGGTGGTAGTAAATGGGGTGCCCAAGACCCTGGGGTGGAAAAAAGGTACCCCAATTTTTCCCATGAACGGGGATTGCTATATCGGGGACAAAACGTGGGGGATGGGGTTGGGGAACAACTGAATTCCCTAAACCATACGGAAGATGGTGATGCCGGCTCATTCCCAGTTAGGGGGGCACTGGGGTAGAAAGACAGGGAAAAAAGGTCCTACAGAGATTCTACTGGCCCGGGGGTTTATCGAAACATTTAGACTATTTCCCGTCCTGCCCGTATGCCCGTTACCTCCCGGTTTGCCCAATTCCGCGCCCCCGTACACTTTATTTTTTTATTGTTTTTATTGTTAGTATATTTGCACAGCAAGTAGTTGGGTCTGGTTTTTACAGGAGCAGTATAGAGTTTGGGGGGTGACTGCTCCCACATTTTTAGGTCCAGGCCAGGTTTATTCTGTTTTTGTAAGCGTGGAGATCAGGTGGGAGGGTGTGACTGATTGTCTGTGTGCTGAGAGAGTGCTGGGGTGGGCTAGAAGTCCCAAGAAAAAGACTTTCACGCCGGTTTGTTGGAGACAAGAAAGGGGAGGCCTGATCTGGACACGGACTGTAAGTGTCCCGTGCGGACTGGTGAACTTGTTTTTTTTCTCTGACATTATGGTGAAGTTAAGCCCAGTTTTTGTTGCTGTCGTTTAAGGCTGAAAAAAAAAGCCCGAAAGTTTTTAAAAAGAACTAAAGGGCTGGTCCTGTTTATCCTACCACCGAGTGACCATTACACAGGTTTAACGAAATCACCCCCCCAAAAAGTGAAAAAAAATTAACTGTTTTCCACAGTAGCAAATCCAAAGAGATGAATGGTTTATTGAGTGTATTAGGGCTGAAAATCCGAACACTGGGTTTGACACGAATTCTCCCCAAAAAAAATGGTAAATTTAATCTTGGCCCCAGACATATACCCCCCCGACGGAAGTTGATGGATTTCAGGCGGTTGGGGCAGAAATACACCCCTGTATTTGAACCCCAATTAACCCCCAAATAGAGGATAAATTAACCCCCGGGTATAAAAGACCCCCAGAGTGAACCAGATGGAAATTTAGGCGTTTTATGGGGCAGGTATCACAACCTTTTTTGATCCAATTACCCCAAAGAAGAGGTAAAATTAAACCCCTTTGGGGTTTAAAAAACCCTCAGTGAATCAGGGAATTCAGCCCTATATATGGGGAGAAATACACCCCCTGTACTTGATCCCAAGTACCACCAAACAAGGGATAAAAATTGGGTATAAAATTCCCCCACACAGTGAAACCCGATGGAATTCAGGTGTTATGGGGTAGAAATACACCCCCCTGTATTTGACTCCCAATTACCCCCAAAAAGTGGTAAATTTTAATCTGGTACAGACTAAAAAACCCCCCCGATAAGTTGATGGATTTAGGAATTCCCCTTTGTTTAGAAACAATTCACCAAAATTGTCATTTGTGTGGGTTACCAAATATGAGTACGTTATTTATTTTGTATCTATTTTTGGGCGATTGGTGTTTGGAAAGGGCAAAAGGGCGATGTACATGTTTTTATTTTTTTGGGTGTTTTACATTTTTGTATTTCTTTACTTTTTTATTTGTCCCTATAGGTGATTTGTATCAGTAATCCTCAGATCACTGATACAATGGAGAGCAGTTCACAGCAGTGTCAATCAGTATGCCCAGCATGCCCACAGGGCACAGACAGGCATAGTGACATCACAGACACCCTGGAAGCCTTTGTTAAACTTCCAGGCTGTCAAGGTAGCCATCGGAGCCCGTGATCGTGCCGCGGCATGTCTGATGGGGACAAAGGGGAGCTTGTCCCTTTGTCTTTCCCCTTTTCTGCCCGGGTTTGATGGAGTGAGTTGGCCGTGGGCGAGACATGCAGTCGTGTAATATACAGCTGGTCCCATGTTGTGATCATGCAGGGCCTTCTTGTGAGTCCGCAGGGCCTTCTTGTGATTGTCATGGTGCCAGGGGCCTAATAAAGGCCTCCACGGCTGCTATCTTACAACTTTCATTACTGTTCTCTGTTCTTCAAAATTTTATTATTGCACAACAGTGTAAAGCACTTGTGCCCCCTAGTGTTCAAGTACTTCAGAGAGACTAAAAGTATGAGACAAAAATAAAAGGTTTAAATATACATATCCTGAGTAACCATTATTTCGCAAGGAGTAACCCCCTAGACCCCCTTGTAAATCCCCAGATGCTTTTCACTAAAGAGTCTTAAATTATTCCATTAATTGCCCTGGACCACCAGGGATCCTTACATTGACCCCTAACTAATGTAGACCACCTTGCATTACATGTACTTGCATTACCACCTTCATTGCTCTTGACCACTAGGGTATCAACCATTTCACTGCCCTACACCAGGGATCTATATGTTAAACTTTCAGCTATTCTAGACCACTAGGAATCTATACATTAAACCTTACACTACCTTAAACCAATGATTCTTACATTCATCTCCTACACTAGTCTAGACCATAAAGAATTCTTGTGTTAATTCTTTCACTGCTCTAGACCACTGGAGATTCACTGTCCTAAACCACCAAAGATACTTATATTTACACTGTTCTAGACTACAGTATACTAACATTAACCATAGCTGTTGTCTGACTGGTTTCCTTAGGTTCCACCAAATAGATTGTTAAAATAATACCCGGTTGAGAGGCAAATAGGGTGTCACAGAGGTAGATGGATTCATTGGACCACCGAAAGCGATGGTATAAGCCACGTCAGGAAGCAGAGTCTAAGTAGCCCCCGGTTTTCACCACAGCCCGCCGCAAAGCGGGTTGGACTTGCGCAGCAGGGAAAATACAAAGGGCGCTACCCCCGAGTGACTTGCTTGGTAAAATCGTTAGTCGGACAGGCCAAAGTCAGGGGGGCAGCAGGAAGGGTCAGGGGGAAATGGTTGCGGAAGGTGGTCAAAAGATAGAAAAAAAATTTCCTACACTTCTCAAACGAAAATTTGTACCCCAAAACTTTGCAGAGAGTGTAGGGGGTCCCCCAAATATGGGCAGAGCCCCCGGGAATAAGCCCAAAATTTGTTACGCGGGCCTTTAAAAACTGAAGAGCTGCCGCACGCCCCGGAAGCGGTTGTGGCGCGTGGTTTTTCAGCAGAGGGGAAGGGAAGCAGGGGGAAACGTGGCAGGGTGGTTACGGGGAGACAAAACAGTGCAAAGTGGGGGCCCGGGCTTGGCCCGAAGAGTAGTGTTTTTTAGTAACCCCTTAGGTCCCCCCTCTTCTGGCGGAACTTACGAAAAAGGCGGAGAGAGATTGACTTTGGTTCCCCGGCGGGGTTTTTGGGGTTTAACCCCTTCCAGTCAATTTGAAAGGAACGCTTTCCCTCACCCTTTTTCCCTCAGGACCCCCTTTTCCTCAAAAAAAATCATCAGGATTGACAAGGGAGAAGGTGACAAAGACTTCAGGGAAGTGATAAAAAAAGAGGCTTCAAAGGTTAATGGAAGGAGTTCGGGTGTGTAGAATAGGGGGGAGATGGGCTTTTAGGACACGGATTGAGACTTTGAAAAACCCCAAAACGGTCCCCGAAAACTTTGGGGCCTAACTTGAATGGGAACCTCTAGCTGGAATATCTGGGAGCCAGGCCCTTTTCTTGGGGTTGAAGGTGGGAGGAGGTTTTTCCCGTGCCTTGAATTGGTATGGGGAAAGGGCCGGAGAAGGGCCCCCAAGGTGTCCTCCATACGAAAAGTGTCCTGAATTTGGGTTACGTGGCGCATCAGACAAGATGGAGGAGGGAGGGGGTGGGCGGGGATGTAGCCCCTAAATAAAATAAAGATGGGCCCCCCCTTTTTTTTAACCTGAGGTAAATGTAGGGCCCAGGCGCAGTAAACAAAAATAAAAAATACGTTCTATCTAGCGGCACATAAATAAAAAAATTTAACTTTTATTCAATAATTCTTATTAAACCCAAAATTCCCAATATATACGGATGCTCAAAAAAAGCCACTAAAATAAGGGCAATACAGTAATTATCTTAAATATAGGGATAAGGGGTGGGAAAAATTCAAGGAAAACTAACCCTGAAAAGCCCCAACAAGGTATCAAATCCTAGCCTAATTGCGGGAAAAAACGTCCTGATAAGGACGACCGCAGGAACCTACCCCTACAAAAATACGCCCATAATGCCCCGTGTTTCCCAGCATTAAACGTTGAAAATTTTAAAATTTACTTCAATCAAAAAGGTCCTGTATTGCCCCTTTTATTTAGGTGGCTTTTTTGTGAGCAGTCCCCCATATATTGGGGAAAATTAGGTTTTTAATAAGAATTATTGAATAAAAGTTAATTTTTATTGTAGTGTGCCGTCTAGGATAGATACGTATTTTTTTATTTTCATAAATAATATAGAAGGGGGAAGCCACGACAGAGTCAGATTCTAGTGAATTGTAAGAGAATTCTGCCCAGGGAAGAAGAACCGCCCAGCTGTCATGATGGGCAGGGACAAAATGGCGCAGGTAGTACCCTAATACCTGATTTACCCTCTCAACTTGCCCATTAGTCTGGGGGTGGTAGGCGGATGAAAAAACTGAATTTGTAGATGGTTACACAGAGTACGCCAGAATCTTGGGCCAAACTGAACACCTCAGTGAGAGACAATGTGCAATGGTAGTGTGATGAGCAAGTTGAGGGGCAGAGGGCAGACTGGGCAGAGGCACAAAGTGAAACATTTTGGAGAAACGTCACCACCCAGATGGTCGTATTGTTGGAAGAAACTGGCAAATCCGTGATAAAATCCATGGCAACATGGATCTAGGGTCTTTCAGGAACTGGCTGAAGGACACCAGCCAGTCTAAGGTGTGGGGTCTTATTGCAGGCACAAGTAGTAAAGGCGAGGACAAAATCTTTAATGTCCCGAAACAGATTGGCCACCAATATTAGCGATAAGTAAGAGAAAAGGATTTCCGGATTCCAGGGTGGCCGGCCAGCTGAGATGAATGTCCCCATTTCAGGATCTTCTGACATAAGGCTTCAGGGACATAGGTTCTCCCTGTTGAAATGTGTTGGAGGTCAATGGGAGCTAGAGAAATGAAATGGTACAGAGGTACAATGTGTTGAAGCACAGGATCGAGTCCTACAGTATCTGAAGCACGGAAGGGGGTACCGGTTTTACGTTTTTATCCGCAGGCCTGAAATGAAGTAGAAAATTAAAACGAGCAAAAAAGAGGGACCATCTGGCTTGACGGTATGTAGATACAGCAGATTCTTGTGATTCATGTAGATATTTATTGGATGGCAGGCCCCCTCCAGAAGATGTCGCCATAATACTTCTCCACCGGAGAGATAGTTTTGGAAAAGAACCCGCAGATTATGTTTTTTCCAGTGGAAGATTTTTGCAAAAGAACTGCGACGGCCCCCACGGAAGATGCGTCCACTTCAAGGAAGAATGGCTTTTCTGGGTCAGGACGACACAAGATTAGGGCTTCTTCGGCCTTCAGCCATAACTTGGAATTGGCATTCTCCTTGGTAAGAGAGAGACTATGGGCACTACGACGGTGGAGAAGTGAGGGATAAACTGCCGATAATAGTTAGCAAATCCCAGGAAGCGTTGAATGGCCTGGAGTCCCACAGGGCGAGGCCATTGCAAGACAGCAGACAGCTTGGTAGGATCCATCTGTCAGAAACGATGTTACCTAGAAAAGGGAAACTGGATTGCTTGAAGACACATTTCTCAAGCTTGGCATAGAGTTGATGGGTTTGCAAGTGCCTCAGAACTTGACGAACATGTGCCCGATGGCTTTCTAGATCCGGGGAGAAAACCAGAATATCGTCTAGTTACACGATGATGCAGACATACAGGAGATCTCTAAATATCTCATTAATTAACAAAGTTCTGAAACACTGCCGGTGCATTTCACAGTCCAAAGGGCATGACTAAATATTCAAAGTCGCTGTGACTGGTGTTACAAGCGGTTTTCCACTCGTTCCCCTCTCTGTTGCAGATTAAGTTGTAATCAACCCACACATTGAGAATCATGAAAACCTTGGAACCCCGTAGACGTTCTCACCATTCAATGATCAGAGGCAGTGGATACCTGTTCTCTACGGTTATTTTGTTAAGCGCGCAGTAGTCGATACAAGGGCATAGTGACCCATCTTTCTTCTCCACGATAAAGAAGCCCACCTTGGCGGGTGAAGAGGATTTACAGATGAAGCCTTTTCAGAGATTCTCCTGTATGTATGTGGACATGGCCTGAGTCTCCAGAATAGAAAGCGAGTAGACCCTGCCCTGGGGAGGAGTAGCGCCAGCCAGCAGGTCAATAGCACAGTCGTAAGAGCGATGTGGCGGGAGAGTCTCGGCCTGTTTCTTAGAAGAGACATCAGCAAGGTCCCGATAGTGACTAGGTAGACCTGTCAATGGCTTGGTAGATGTCAGTGGCGAAGTGGGACGTACCAGATGATGTGTGTTAAGGCAACACGAGTGACAATCAGAACCCCAGCGTGTGACTTCACCCGTTTTCCAATTAAGTACTGGGGCATGACTCTGAAGCCAAGGAAGACCAAGCAGAAGTTCCGAGGAGGAATGGAGCAAGACGTGGAACACCATTTTTTCTTGATGTAGTGCCCCAACTTGAAGCATCAGTGGCACAGAACGGAACTGAATGGCATCTTTCAAGCATTCCCTATTAACAGACAAGATGTACAAATGCCTTTCAAGGCGGACCACTGGTAGCCGATGCTTGGAGACAAGGGAGACACCTATAAACTTTCCAGCAGAGCCAGAGTCAATGAATGCAGTGGCTTGGAATGACGTCTCAGGTGCGAGACTGATCGAGACTGGCAAGGTTAGGCATGGAGAGGTAGTATACACACCTAGGGAGGCCTCTCCCACGAAGCCTAGGTGCGAGAGTTTCCTGTTCGCAGTAGACAATCCCGGATTAAATGTTCAGCACTGCTGCAAAAGAAGCAGAGGTGCTGCTGGTGGCGCTGAGTGCTCTCTTTCACGGTCAGATGGGCTCTGTCCACTTGCAAGCGTTCGTCCTCGGGAACCAATGATGGAGGAAGTGGAGGCCAATGGAACACCGGAGAAAGCCGTGGAAAACTCCATGGGTGGGAGGACTCGCGTTGTAAGAGAATTTCTTGCTGTCTCTCCATGAACCATATAATCGATCCAGGTAGCCAAGCGGATAAGATAATCTAGAGACGACAGAAAGGTCTCGACCAGCTTACTCAACCTTAATTCTCCTGGCGAGGCCTTGCCAGAAGGTAGCGATAAGGGTCTTGTTGTTCCACTCTGAGGCCAGTGTGTGTAATTGCACCACATACTGACCCACCGAAGAGTCGCCCTGACAGAGGCAAAGCAGAGCTTTGAGTTCCTCAAAAAACATTGTGGAATGCTTGCAGAAACGCCTGAATGTTTACTATCACAGGGTCCCCCTGGTCCCAAAGGGGGGTAGTTCAAGCCAGGGATTCACCAGACAGAAGGCTGACTACACAAGCCACCTTGGCACGTTTCGTAGGAAATTGGTGGACCATCATTTCCATATGGATGGAGCACTGGCTGAGGAATCTTCTACACATCTTCGGATTACCGTCATATCGTGGCGGAAGGGACAGATGCAGCATGGGTCCCGTGGAAGGAGCAGAAATCACAGCAACCGGAGTGACAACAGAAGAAGGTGCAGCTGTGGTTGCGGGCAGATGGGCAGCAAGGTTCTGCATCATGACGACGAGCTGGTCGACGGGCCACAGCAGTCGTGATGTCCTGGATGTTGGGTAGAGGCACCCTGGCGGAATCCATGGCCAGAGTACTCTGTCACGGATATAGGTGGATTCACTGGACCACCGCAAGCGATAGTATAAGCCACGTCAGGAAGTAGAGTCTAAGTAGCCCCCGGCATTCACCAGAGTCCGCCGCAAAGAGGGTTGGACTTCCTGCGGCAGGAAACTACCAGGTCGCTGCCCCTGACATGACTTGCTTGCAGTGACAGCCAGGGTGCAGCGTGGTACAGAGACGTAGCCGGAGACAGGCGGTAAGGTCAGGCCGGGTGGCAGGCAACGTGGTCAGAAAATGGTAGCAGGAAGGTACGGTACACAGATAGAAAAAACTCTCTCCTACACTCTCTCAAACGAACTATGGTACACCAAAACTCTCGCAGAGAGTGTAGGAGGAGTCCCGAAGATATAGGGTCAGAGCCCGGCAATTTGCCAATTACTGGTGTGCTGGCTCTTTAAATCTAGGAGAGCTGCCATGGGTGCGTGCGCACCCGGCATTCGGCAGAGCGGGGATGGGAAGCAAGAGCGTGGCTGGGTGAGTATACGGGAGGGCAGCGCAGAGTGGGGGCGGCCGCGGTCCGGAGCGGCACACTGTCTGACATAGGGATCTCTTTCCCAGTCCCCTGAATTCAATTCTAACTGTGTCCTTATCATGTTCATACAACTAAGTTATCAGACACTAGAGGCTGCAATGGAATCTTCAGCTTCCCATATAGCCATTCAGTGCTTTTTTCTTTTTAGTGGATGCAGTGTGTAATTTAATTAACAATAATATAATTTATTTTAGAAAGTTTTGTGTGTAAGACAACTTTAAT
Source organism: Phyllomedusa bahiana (assembly GCA_025379985.1). Classification (NCBI taxonomy): domain Eukaryota; kingdom Metazoa; phylum Chordata; class Amphibia; order Anura; family Hylidae; genus Phyllomedusa; species Phyllomedusa bahiana. The sequence continues at coordinate 56,250 of JAODAL010016340.1, forward strand.
AGGTATAGAATATATTAATTTCAGGGGATATAGTGTATAATATTTTTTCAGGGGGTTCAGTTTGTAATTTATTTTAGGAGGTTTAAAGTGTAATACAATTCATTTCTGGGGCGCACTGTGTAATAAAATAATTTTAAGGGGGAACTTGCAGCAATACAATGTGTAATTGTAATTAATTTCAGGGATGAAGTAAATAATGCAATTCATTCCAGGGTGCACAGTGTGTGTTATAATCTAGGCTCTGTTCACACTATGCTTATGTTTTTCTGTTTGTTAGATATGTCAAAAGTACTGATGGAAGGAAGCCTATCCCACATAATGGCTTTATACTGGGATATGTTCCCTGGTTCTAATGACAGCCACCGAAACATAAAATGTATTTTGTGTCACTGCAGTATCAGAGCTGCAAAGGAGGAGAGAAATGGGATGTGACTGTCTATATACAGTATGTTAATTTTGTTCCACTCCTCATCACACGCAGATGTTTATTCTTTGATGGAAGTCGGCAGTGGGAATTTACCTCTGACATTGTTGTTCAAGAATACTCCATATAGGTTCAATAAGTCTGGTAACTGGGCTGGTCGGGGGAGATGCTGTATTGAATTTTCACAAGCGGTTTGGATAGTAGAGTTGTCATCCTGGAAGACTGTACCACCACCTGGAAACGAAGGGGGACATGTATGAAGATCGACGCGTCGAAGCCCCTGTTTTCACATTTTTTTTCCGTGAAAACTGCACCTGATGTATGTCGGCACCGAAGTGCACTCATAAATGCGGGGCAAACTTCGATACCTCCGGCAGACAGACCACATTGAAATAGGTCTGTCTATCGGAGCTGTAATGCGCCTTACTTTGCCGACCAGCATTCATACATGCGTCTGTGTTTTCAAACGTGGTGCGTCCCGCCCCAGAATGTCCACAGCACGGCCCTTCATGTTAGGGCATTAGAAAGTAGGCGTATCTACCTCATTGGAGGAGGTGCGTCGTCAGCAGGAGCGGGTAACAGAGAGGTGCATTATACGCGAGAAAACAAGCGAAAACTCCGATCATACATGTCCCCCAAAGTCCGGACCATGAGATGAAGGTGGTTGTTTGGAATTTCAAGAAAATGCTGGGCAGTTACTATACCTTATGACTAGAGATGGGCGAATTTCTCAAAAATTCGATTCGGTCACTTCGCTGAATTTCCGACTAATAATTTCGTTTCGTTTCAGATTTTACTTTGGCCGAAATCGCGTTAAAACAGCAGCTATTTCCAGGCTGCACAGAGCCTGCAGGGATGCTGCTAGAAACGTTTGTGCCATGCTAAATATGCAGAGGGAGCTTGGTTTTGGTCTTCATACTATGTTGTGTTTTAGTATGACACGCAGATGACTGCGCCGCATCTTGAAGTCGACTTCACTATAAAATTCCTGTGCACTTAAGAGGGCAAAATGTACCAAAAAACTCAAGCCGGGAATGTAGCCTGATAAAGTCATGCGCGAAAGCTGGAAAAAAAAACAAGCTGAGAGCTCAGGTGGCAACCTTAGTGACAGAGGTGTGGAGGTGGGACGGGCGGCAGCACAGCAGCATGAGGTCAGGCAGTGAAACAATGACATTCTGGAGGTGGTGTTAAAACCCGAGGAAGCACAGAGTGGCACAATGAACTGAGAGCAGAGGTCACGCTGGCAGCAGTATGAGGTCATGGCAGTGGAAATGACATTCTGGAGGTGAAAACAGGAGGAAGCCACAGAATGGACCAATCACACAGTTGTGGAGGTCCATGACAGCAGCCAGCATGAGATCAGGCAGCGGCACAATGACTATTCTGGAGGCGGCCAAAACAGTATTAGGCCACAGAGTGCACAAATCACACAGTGTGGAGGTGTGGAGGTCACGGCGGCAGCAGTATGAGGTCAGGCAGTGGCACACTGTCACAGTTGTGGAGGGCACGGCAGAGGGAGTCAACAGCAGCAGCATGAGGTCAGAGAGTGGCACAATGACATTCTGGAGTGGCAAAAAGGAGAGAAGCCACAGGTGGCACAATGGATGAGAGCGGAGGTCACTGGCGGCAGCAGTATGAGGTCAGGCGTGTGGCACAATGACTTATTCTGGAGGTGGCAAAACAGGAGGAAGTACAGAGTGGCACAATGACTGAGAGCGCGAGGTCACGGGAACCCCCCCCCCCCCCCCCGGTGTGTGTTTGTGTGGGGAAGAGCAATCGAGGTAGCAGTGGCACCAATGACATTCTGGAGGCGGCAAAACAGTATTAGGCGACACAGAGTGACACTATGATACAGTGTTGGCAGTCACGACTGCTGCAGCTTGAGATAGCAGTGGCTCAATGACATTCTGGAGGCGGCAAAACAGTATTAGGGCCCAGTGTCGGCACAAATGATACACTGCTGTGGAATGGTCAAGGACAGCAGCAGATGAGATCAGGCAAGTTGCACAATGAATTTGGAGGTGGCTAAAACAGTATTAGGCCACTGAGTGGCACAATCACACAGTGTGGAGGTCACGGCCGGCCAGCAGTATGAGATCAGGTAGTGGCCACAATGACATTCTGGAGGTGGCTAAACAGAATTATGGGGAGCACTGAGTGGCACAATCAACAGTGTGGAGGTCCGACAGCAGTTGCATGAAGTCAGGCACAGTGGTCAATGAAACAGTGTGGAAGCACGCAGGAGTCACTAGCAGCAGCATGAGGTCAGAGAGTGGCCCCACAATGAATTCTGGACAGTGGCAAAAACAGGGGGAAGCCACAGGGAGCTGGCACAATGGATGAGAGCGGAGGTCAGGCGCCAGCAGATGAGGGTCAGGCAGTGGTACTATGGACAACAGTGTGGAGGACATTGGCAGCAGCCCACAGCCGAGCATGAGGGTCAGACCTCAGTGCACAATTGAACTCAGTGTGGACTTGGTGATACCGGGCAACAGCAGGCAGCAGCATGAGGTCTATTAGAGTTGGCACAATGACAGAGTGTTGAGGTGGGGTGGCCATTACAGTTCCCCTATGAAAGTTGGTGGTAGGCAGGATGGAGAAACTGACAGCAGATGTGTGGCATTCAGGGCGGGTAGGTGGCGGGGCATCAGAATAGTGGCTGGAGGCAGGTTGTTTGAACCCAGACTGTGCCTAAGGCATTGGTGTGGTGGAAATCTGGCCAGTCCACGCCTGGTCATCTTGGACAAAAGGTCAGGTCGTTCCACATTTCCCGAGGACAAGCGGGTTTCTCCTTGGGGTAACGATGGCCCCCGCCGCAATGAACACCGCTCTGATGCCACTACTATGCGGGCAGGACAGCTTCTCACTGCAAAAATCGGCAAGTTGCGGCCCACACATCCAGTTTTGGCTGCCCAGTAGTCCAGGGTTCTTCTTAAATGAGGTGGCAGAGTGTTGTCCAAGTAGGCCAACACCTCGTTGGTTCAGGGACTGTCCAGGTTTCCTGCCTGCTGCTGCTGGCGATGCCTATCCTCCACTAGGCGGGGAGGTGTAAGGAGCTGCTCACAGATGACTCCAGACTTAGGTTACATTAGATGGAGCTGGTAACTGCTCCGACCCCCCCACTTCCCCCAGCTAGCCGCGGCAGTTAGTACAGTGAGCGCTGAGGTACCCCACGGTCAGACTGTCCAGCATGAGGGACGATGCCGCCCATTGGCAGCGGCCAACTGATTACGGAGGATTTCCCTATAGTATTTGAGTTTGTCTTCCTCTCATTCGCTGGATAAAGGCTCACATTTTGGATCGGGAGTCGAGGGTCCATATGGGTGGAGAGCCAGAGAAGTATCCCTCCTGCCGGATTCTGACTATTCGGCATGTCACCTCGCCAGGCAAATAAGCATGCTGCGGGCCATTGCACATCGTGACTCCGAGGGGCACCCTGCCTCCATTTCCACTGCTATACTGCCATGGTGCTTGGGGCGTATCTGCTCTTCTTCCTCATCCTCATCACCTCTCCAAGTGCTCCTGCTCCTTCTCTCTTGTATATCTGGGTAGAAAAATCCACTCATTTCACCAGACAATGCTTTCTTCTGCTCCTAACTGTCCTCCTCCTCCTCATCCATTTCAGTCCCCGATCTCTGTGGAACGAGATGTAGTCGCCACGTCTCCAGTCCCCTGCCAGACAGATTTTTCAGCATCGTATCAGGACATGAAGCAGTGGAATGTGACGTTAGTCATCCCAGTAGTCTGGTGATTGACAAATAACTGTCGGCCTCCTCGAATGACCTCAAACCAAACGGCAGGTGTCACGCATGTGCTGCCACTGGTGACTTCAAAGTTACACAGGGGAGTTACTTTCTGTCTGCCTGGATCACTAAATAACGTTAATGGCCTTTCTCTGTCATCTATCGGTCACAACAGGATGCAGGCTGGAATTCCAAGCGGGCGGGGAAACATCGACATATCAGAGTGTGTCTGGGGGAGGCCGTGTCTTTCTGCCGCTGCAATTAGAGGTGGGTGTTCCTGTTTGTAAGAATGGATACAAGTGCATGCACAGTTTCTATGGCCATGTCAGAATGTACTGAAACGATAGGTGGATGTATTCGGACCTTTTTCACAACCAGAGCAGTCGACACGTGCGCCATGCAGGGGCGCAAGGACCATCCCTCTCGGCTGCAGCAGCGGACACCATGTGCCTCACATTGTCCGTCAACCATGGTTCCGATTTGCAGTTGGCGCCGGAAGGAAAGCCACACCATCGATTTCCTTGCTGCATGCGCGGAGCAGATCCTCCCCTGTTGTGACTTTGTTGCCGAAGGCAAGCCAGGTGTTAGAACTGCGTCGACACCGCTGTGCCCTACACTTGATGTATGATGGAGCAGTTACTTGTGAGGCTGAGATGGTGGTGTGGAGGACGGGCGGAGGCCCAACATTGTGGCGCAGGTGTAGCAGTCTGGACAACGTGGATGAGAAAGCGGCGTTCTCCTGTCCAAGTTGTTGGTGTTGCCTGGCTGGAAGCACATTCACCAGTGGGAAGTTAAAGGACATTAGTGGCCCCTGACCGTAGTTACAGCTCCAGAGTCGCGCTGCCGTGCACCATGGAACAACTGATAATGCTCTCAAGGATCTGACCACCTTCTGTTCTACATATTTATGAAGTGCTGTACTGCCTTTTTGAAAAGAAATTTTGGCTTGGAACTCTCCTTCTCCGGCTCGGCAAAAGGCCATTAGTTTCTCTGAACGGAGGCAGAGTCCACCATTTGGAAAAGGGAGGGGACTGCATGAGCAGTACCAACAACTTGGGACAGGAAGCACCAAGTCAGCTGCTGACCTTAGGATGGTTGGACGCATTACTGGTGTCTCTTTTGCATCGCCTCGCTGACACTACGACTGCTGGCGCCATGCAGTAGCCGAGGTGCAACGGAGCCATCTGGACCGGGAGATGATGTCAAAGAGAACAGCTCCTTCTGCAGACGGGGTGGAGCCTTGACTGGCTGCATTGCATGCGTTGCCACGGGCGCTGCTGCTACTCCTGTTGCTGCGGCGGCAGGTTGGACCAACCACCATCGAGCCACGTTTCTCCAGGCCACCGGATGGTGACGCTGCATGTGTTGACGCAGGGCGTGGTGCCAAGTTAGCTTCCCTGGCCACGCTTCTCTTTCTGTTACAGATTCTACATATACCCATATTCGGCTTCCTCGGTGTCTTAGCAAAGACACTGCCACACCGACCGAGTTCTCGGATTTTACCGCAAACGCTCCGACTGAGTGGACTACTGCCGTCGCTGCCTCGCTGAGCCCCGTGCCGCTACTTTGTTGGACCTGCGAAGCGGGTTTTTTTACCCGTTGGCCGCTTCGGCTCCCGACATCGCACTGTTGCGATCCTGCTGGAACTCACGGCCACACGACCACTTGCTGGCTGCGCCGATGCCCTGACGCGCAAGCGGGACGCTCCTCTTCTCCTGGACCGATGTGAAGCTTGCTCCACCGGCTCCCAAGTGCGGTTGGCTTCATCCATTCATCTATTTGTGCTTTTAATCGTCACTGCTGTCCTCATCACCGGTCCTTGGTATGCCAAGGCTGACCTCTCACATCATGACACTCCCAATGCACTCCTTCACATCTATATCTTTGCACGCCTACTGCAAGACGCAGGGCGTTATTGGCCCCCATTTCTTCGCTGCCAAGTAGCTGCCTGACTGACCTCCTCAAATTGTACATCATCGCTATTTAGTGGCGCTGAGCCAGGACCACATAGTAGATCTTGGCTGAGGGAACCGGATGGGACAGAGGCGGGTGAGGACAGGTGTGAGGGCCGCTGACCCGCTCCTAGGGCCTTGCCAAATACCTAAAGGGTTGTGTCTTGAGGTTTCCCAAGACTCTTGGGCTGGGGTTGTCAGATGTCATCTGGGAGGGAAGAGGATGACCTAGTAAACAAATCATGATCCCATTGGGTTGCTGAACAACACAAAAACGGGGGGGGGGGGGCCCGCTAGATGACAAGCGGCAGTTGTGGCCTCACCGAGTGACCCCTGCTGCGACCGTCCTCCTTGCTGTGCTGCAACCTGGCCTGTTCCAGGAATGTTTGTGCACTGCCACTGAGGTGCAGAGCCTGCGACTTATTTGTTGACATACTGTTTGTTCGAAAAATGTACAGACACTGTTTGACTGATGATATATGTATAGGATAATATCACACCACTGTTTTTGTACTCCAAATGACACCCGAGTAACAAGCTTGGGTAACCCTTGATTGGATTATAAATTGCGTCCACATATGGCCAGGAAAATTTACATTGTATGTTGTCGTTTATAAAACTACTGTGTGTTTTACTAATTAACAGCAAAACAGGCTTAATTAACCTTCGGACATGAATTAGGCTACAGGGAAAATGTAAATATTTTGGCGTTGAAAAAGAGGTTTATTTTTGTCAGCACACAGCAAAACCATCGCTTTATTTAACCCCTGGTTGTAAATCTGCGCCAAAGAATTGAGCCGCACAAACTAGTAGCTTTGTAGCTGTGTGTTACATTGCGTGATTTCTACGGCCTACACACAGGATACAGTTGTAATTAACCTTTGCTTGTGAATTAGGTACAGGAAAAAAATTTATATATTTTGGCGTGAAAAAAGACTGGTTTATATTTGTCAGCACACCCGCAAAAAACGCTAATTAAACCCCTGGATGTAAATTGCGCAAAGAATTGAGTCGCACAAAACTAGTAGCTTCTGTAGCGTGTTACAATTGGTGTTTTCTACGCCACACAACAAGAGTACAGTTGTATTAACCTTTGCTTAGTGAATTAGGGCTACAGGGAAAAATTTCTATATTTTGGCGTTGAAAATGACGGTTTATTTTTGTCAGCACACTAGCAAAACAACGCTTAATTAACTCTGATGTAAATTGCGCCCACAGAATTGAGCCCACAAACTTTAGTAGTTATTGTAGCGTGTTTCAATTGTGTGTTTTCTACGCCAACAACAAGTAGATACAGTTGTAGATTAACCTTTGCTTGTGAATTAGGATACAGGAAAAATTTATATTATTTTGGCGTTGAAAAAGACGGTTTATTTTTGTCTGCACACCAGACAAAACAATGCTTAATTACCCCGGCATGTAATTTGCGCAAAGAATTGAGCTGCCACAAACTAGTTGCTTTTGTAGATGTTACAATTGCGTGTTTTCTACGCCACACAACAAGAGATACAGTTGTCAATTAAATCCTTTGCTTGTGATTTAGGCTTCAGGATAAAAAATTTATATTACTTTTGGCGTGAAAAAGTCGGTTGTCTTGGGGTCTGCCACACCAGCAAATCAACGGCTTAATTAACCTGGATGTAAATTGTCGCAAAAGAATTTAGCCCCACAAAAAATAGTAGCTTTGTAAGTTCAGCGTTGTTCAATTGAGTAATTTTCATACGCCAACACAACAAGAGATACAGTTGTAATTATCCTTGCTTGTTGAATTTAGGTACAGGAAAAAATTTATATATTTTTGGCGTTGAAAAAAGACGGTTTCTTTGGGGTCAGCTCACCAGCAAAACTACGCCTTATTAACCCTGGATGTTAATTTGCGCCAAAGAATTTAGGCACCACAAAATAGTAGCACTTTGAAGCGTGTTTACCAATTGCGTGATTTCTACGCACAAAACATGGATAAGTTGTAATTAACCTTTGATGGTGAATGTAGGTCTACAGGAAAAATTTATATATTTTGGCAGTTGAAAAATGACTGGTTTTCTTGGGATCAGCACACAGCAAATCAACGTAATTAACACTGGATGTAAATGCGCTTTAGATTGAAGCAGCCAAAAAAAATGAAGTGGTATATGTATTGTTAAAAAAGCTGTTTCTTTTAAATTGAATCAACAGGAACTGGCTTAGATCCCACTTGGATTATTGAATGTATATTCAGTGCAGTGGACGACACTGGATTTCAGATCCCTATACCCAAAATATTAGAATAATAAATAGAACTTTAAGAGAACAGTCCCCTGAGACAGACTGATGACACCCACATGAAATCGCTACTATTAAAATCAATTCTTAAGTAAGTGTATCAGCCGCGGGCAGCACTTCCATGATGGAGCACAGTGAGAGGAAGTGTGAGCTCCGGTTTTTTTTTTTTGTCGCGGCCCGGTACTTATATCAGTGCGGTTGACTGTCACAGAATCCCGCCGCGTCTTGTACTTGGCTTCCACACTCTGTCACTTGTCATGCGAGGCTATGCCCTTCTTCTCCCAGAGTGTTTTGACCCCATGTAGCGCCATGTAGCCATTTTATCAATCAAAAGCACACGTTCGTTCACGAAGTACCCCAAAGTTCGATCTACGATTCCGAACCGAATGTTTTCCTGAAATTCTTATCGAATTCCACTTCGTTAGAATCGATTCGCCCATCTCTACTTATGACTATTGGACACAATGGGCCTGATGTATGAAAACCTTCTAGCAGTAAGACTGTGTTTGTTACCTATAGGAACCAATCAGAGCTCAGCTTTTATATTTCCAGAGCAGTATAAGAAATAAAAGCTGAGTTCTGATTGGTTGCTATGAGCAACAAAGAAATTCTTACTGCTAGAAACATTTTCATACATAAGGTCCAATGGCTTTCATTTACTAATGTCGTTGCACCAGAAAATTGTCTTCAAATGCGACAAAAGTGGTGCATTTTCGGTGCAGTATGTCACAGCATGTTGCAGACCACTGTATTATGGGCTTCAGACACTTTCTGCACATCGCCTGGACATGTGGGCGTGGTTTTCAAAAAAATGAGGTTACTTTAAGGGAAGTTGGTGTGGTCATGATGTGACATGCTGTGCCAAAATCTGTGTCCAAAATGCGGCAAAATTTTGGCATAGAAAGTAAGCCAAAGAAAAAAAATGGTTTAAGAGTCAGATAAGTCTAAAGCTGCACCAATTTGTCAATCAGCACAAACCACTGTGATAAATCTGGTTCATTTTTAAATAAATGAAGGCCAATGAGTGCCATGATATTACACCCCAAACCCTACAGGAACCCCAGCCATGCTCTCCAGACATACACATAACTGGAATTAATAAAACTAACTGGTGTCATCAGACCATATAATGATCAGGCCCCAGTGGTCAACATTTTGTATGACCTCTGTACCATTGAACACACTCTTTGACATTTTGTTGTGTCAACAAAGGTCTGGATGTTGCAGCTCTGCCATGGATATCATCTTTGTGCAGTGCACTTTTGACAGTATTTATGATGCTGGTGCCCATAAAATAGCATTCAACTCTGCATTAAAGGAGTTGTCTCTATTATAGTTTCAGCTTGTCTGTGAAATGGGTGTTGGAATTGCGGGTGCGTGCTAGCTTCTCTGCCTCTTCCCACACTCCCCTCTTCCCCCCTCCTTCTAGCACACAGGCAGCTATCGGGATTGTGCTAGAGTTAACTGTGTGTGCTGCCTGAGAGTGGTCTATGATTGCTATTAGTGTCCTATTACCCTCCTGCTTAGCTTAAATATCTCCACATCTCCAGCAAAACAAAACAAAACCTCTCAGAACAGAGGCAGGAAAGCTGCAAAGTGTTACTCAGGATGTAGTCCCTAGTACAGAATGAAAAACCTTTGTGCACATCTGTATGTATTTATTATAGTTACAAGCTCACAGACATCATGATTATAGTAACAAACAGGGTACTGCTGTCACATCTATTGATCAGCCTATCTCTTGCTGCAATTGAGTAGAGAGCAGGAGGAAAGCAGGCACACTCAGGGTTAATCCAGGTCAGGAACAGAAATAGAATCCTGATCCTCCCTTCCTTCATCCCTCCCAATACAGGATGCATTCTGTGCGGAGGGCTTCTGCTCGAATGACATTCCAAAAGGTGATGAGTCATTCAGACTGACAGCCAGTCAAGATAAGGTTCAACAGGTCGGCTGCTATAGAAATTTGTGAGCTGAGGCACTCCTATGACAGGGCTAGCTTCAATCAGTAGGACATTTGTAATGAACATATATTGCAAAGTTGCTTGTTTTTTTAATCAGATCTTTTAATAATCCCAATCCTTTGTAGCGAGACAACCCCTTTAATATGAGGGGCCATAGTTTAAGTTTTTTTTTGCTTCAATTCAGTGGCCCAGAAATTTTCCATATTTGTACATTAACCTATAACTTGCATTATATAAATGCATTAAAATATAATATTGCATTTGGATTTATAGAAATTGGGCTAAAAAAATTAAAAACTAAATATATAACAAAAAAATCTTCAGACACTCAGGAAATTAAAACATATTTCAACACCACATAGTATATGAGATGAATTAGGTAGAACAGATGCAGAAAAGATTTAGGTAAAACTTTGGATAATAGCGTCACTGTAGGACACAACGCCAAGCCGCTACTGCCAAATCAAGGATCATACAATGTATTAATGCATATAATGAAAACAGTTTTGACTCTATATGGACAAATCCTTCAACTGTTGTTAAATGTATCTCCCTTCAGGTTCCATTAACTTTAACTCTTGCTAAGGGTTGACTCTAAATCATTGGACTAACTTGTAACTTCAATGCGACACACTCGGGACATTTTTTTACCAGATTTATTGCATACTGTAAGTTTACTTATTTTTAAGATACATTACATTTTTAGTCGACCAATGTCAGGGAAAAGCAGCCTGTATTTCTTTTACAGAAGAAAAGTCTTACTAAAGAACTTGATATAAAAATGTGTGCATCTGATGCGACACTGCAAAGTATAAGGTCCATTGGTCTGGTGAGTGGCTTATATTCATACTGGCCTTAGTTGTTTAATTGGTTAATCTATCTTAGTAATACATTCTCAGTAATACTTTCTTTGTAACTGCAGACAACACAAACTTCTGCACAGCAGCAGCAACATAGTAGATGCTATAAAATATCAAAGGGTTGTCTCCAATAAAAAATAATCGGCATGGTCCTTACAAGTTTAGAAGTTTAATAATTTGCTGTGATTTGTTGTCTTAGTGAGCTGTTTCCTCCCAAATATGTAGCCAACATGAAGCATTAATAGTCCTGTGGGTGAATAGATGGGAGCAAGGAAAAGAAGATGATACTGGAACCAGTGCCATGCTAACATATATGGGAGGCAGAGGGAGATACATGAGATAACACATCACAGTATTATAAAAAAAAACAACTTGACTTCCGATGTCACATTCCTGCTCCTCCGTTTGGGCAATCAAGGTGTCTTTGCTAATGATATAAGTTAGTGGGTTTTCCTTTATAGGGTCATGTATTGTAGTATCTGGATAATTCTTGTAGGATAAAGTTATCCATTTTGTGTCAAAAGATATGCAGATCATTTTTACCCAAAATTTAACCACTAGGTGAGTGAAAATGAAGAACAATCCTGATTTAATTATTAAACACAAATACACCAAACTTAGCACAGTGGATAAATACTAGCACACAAACTATAAACAGTATACCAATAAAATCTGTATGAATATAGCACCATGACAAAGCCCTCATGCGAAATGCACGTCAAGCCATCTCCTTCTTCAGTGGTGGCCATTATCTTAGGGTAACTTCGGAAATATGTGGTCTTATATGGTTATGTGATGTCTTATTATTACACCTTTTCACATTTAGGGAGACATGTATGATCAGGTTTTTCACCCTTTTCTACCGTAAATGCGCCTTAGGTGAGCAGTCTACGATGTCTAATTCATCTAATGAATGTGTTAGGCGCATTGTTCGTAAGATTTGACATTTTCTAATGCGCCTAACATGAGAGGGCATTTTGGGGGCGTTCTGGGGACATGTCACACACACTCGTAATATTAGACACATATATGAATGTGATTCGTCAAAAATAGGTGCATTACTGCTCGAACAGACAGACCTATTTTAAAGTGGTCTGCCTGAGCCTGAGGAGTCGAGGTGAGACTAGATTTGCTTGTTAGGGAAAAAAATGTCCAATTATTTATGAACTTACGCCTGCTGTACAATAATAAAAAGTAATTTCTGATTAATATCAAACTATATAATATTAAATTATTTAAATTTAATAAAAAATGTTATCATATAAAATTAATATAAAAATATATACAGTGGGCATGGAAAGTATTCAGATCCCTTTAAATGTTTCACTCTTTGTTTCATTAAAGCCATTTGGTAAGATCCAAAAAGTTAATTTTTTTGCTCATTAATGTACACTCTGCCACCCCCATCTTGAAAGAAAAAAAACAGAAATGTAGATATTTTTTCAAATTTATTAAACAAGAAAAAGTATTCAGACCCTTTGCTCAATATTGAGTAGAAGCACCTTTTGAGCTACTACAGTCATGAGTCTTCTTGGGAATGATGCAACAAGTTTTTCACAACTGGATTTGAGGACCATCTGCCATTCTTCATTGCAGTTCCCTCAGGTTGGATGGTGAATGTTGGTGGACAGCCATTTTCAAGTCTCTCCAGAGATGCCTAATTGGCTTTAGGTCAGGGCTCTGGCTTGGACAGTGAAGAATGGTCACAGAGTTGTTCTGAAGCCACTGCTTTGTTTTTTTAGCTGTGTGCTTAGGGTCATTGTCTTGTTGGAAGAAGAACCTTCGGCCCAGTCTGAGGCCCAGAGCACTCTGTAAGAGGTTTTCATCCAGGATATCTCTGTACTTGGCCGTATTCATCTTTCCTTCAATTGCAACCAGTCGTCCTGTCCCTGCGGCTGAAAAACACCCCCATAGCCTGATGCTGCCATCACCATGTTTCACTGTTGGGATTGTATTGGGCAGATGATGAGCAGGGCCTGGTTTTCTCCATCTCACAGAAAGAGCAAAATAATATTCCCTTAAAATAATAACCTTTATTAGATATACATTAAAAACACAAGATAACAAATATCTCAATGGCCTCAAAACAAGCCAACTATAGAATTTCTGTATACTTAAACACAAACCTGAAGTAGTTAACAATTAGTAAAAAATAACTACCAAGGTATATATAGCCAAAATTTGGTAAGGGGAGCATGTATTGAAAATACAAAGTAGTTGGATAAGTAAACAAACAACTATATTGTAAGAAAAAGACTCACAAATCTGCAGGTCTTATATGATGTACTCACAAATCTGAGAATTTACTTCCAGGAATGGGAGATAGAAAATTCTAAGAGAATATGGACCAGATAAATAATAATAATAATACAATACTAAATCCAAACCATATCAAGGCAGAGCACCCGTCCCGAAAAGGACAACTCCACCTATCGATGGCTCACCCTAAAAAATATATATATGTTCACGGTCCCATACAGATGATCTTAAACAATGTATATATATCTCTATACGGTTCCATATGTATACAGACCAAATAGTATAGCAATCCCGACGCTTTTTTCCCAGTGTTCGGTTCATCAGGGGATGATAGAAGAAGACAGCTCAATTGTCCATTGATGGCATGATGAGGCTGGTTTTCTCCACACATACTTAAAATGAAAACCAAAAAGTTTAACCTTCGTCTCATCAGACCAAAGAATCTTATTTCTCATAGTCTGGGAGTCCTTCATGTGTTTTTTGGCAAACTTTATGCAGACTTTCATTTGTCTTGCACTGAGGAGAGGCTTCTGTCGGCACACTCTGCCATAAAGTCCCGACTGGTGGAGGCTGCATTGATAGTTGACTTTGTGGAACTTTCTCCCATCTCCCTACTGCATCTCTGGAGCTCAGCCACAGTGATCTTGGGGTTCTTCTTTACCCCTCTCACCAAGGCTCTTCTCCCACAAGTTGTGGTCATCTCAAACGTCTTCCATTTAAGGATTATGGAGGCCACTGTGCTGTTGGTAACCTTGATTGCTTCAGAAATTCTTTTGTAACCTTGGCCAGATCTGTGCCTTGCCACAATTCTGTCTCTGAGATCCATGTGCAGTTCCTTAGACCTCATGATTCTTATGTGCTCTGACATTCACTGTGAGGTCTTAGATAATCAAGTCCAATCAGTTTAATTAAACACAGCTGGACTCCAATGAAGGCGTAGAACCATCTCAAGGAGGATCAGATAGAAATTGACAGCATGTGAGTTAAATATGAGTGTCAAAGCAAAGGGTCTGAATACCTATGACCATGTGATATTTCAGTTTTTCTTATTTAATAAATTTGCAAAAATATCTACATTTATGTTTTTTTTCTTTCAAGATGGGGTGCAGCGTGTACATTAATAAGCAAAAAAATGAACTTTTTTGATTTTACCAAATGGCTGCAATGAAACAAAGAGTGAAAAATTTAAAGGGGTTTGAACACTTTCTGTACCCACTCTAATATTCCAGAAATATAAAAATATCTCCTATAAAATGTATTTAAATTTAATAGAATCTAAAACTAGTTTTACATTAAATAACCTACTGATGTTGTTCAAATTTTACAATTTTTACTACATTAAATTTGAAATTAATTTTTGCTGCTCTCACCGTTTATTCTACATGCAGCAAGAGTCAGCACACCACAGGTCTTGCTCGGACCTGTGGTCCACCAAGCAAGATCAGTACCATAGTTTCTATTCACTGACATGCTAGTCTAATGTCTTTTCTTTTATTTACAGCCTATCTATAGCCTTTACGCATGTTAGGCGCATTGCTGATACGCCTAAGTTCCGTAATGCATAGGCGAGGCGCATCGATCTTCAGACTCCATTTATCACCGCACAAAACCCACTTTCATACATTCAGGCGCAATATACACTGAAAACGAGAATCGACAATTCACTTCGAAGCACCTTCCTTCATACATGTCTCCCTTAGTGTTTGTGAATGTTTACATTTACTTATTTATATATTCTTATGTATGCAGTATAATTATTAGCACTTGGCACTTTGTTATTATTCCTGATCATATTTCAAATTACGATATCTACTAACTTTAAATGATTTTCATCTAGTCATGATAACTGTCTTTGACTTGAATATATATACCTGATATATGTATGTATATATATATATATATATAATATATATATATATATATATATTTATATATATATATTTATTTATATCTATACAGGGGGGAAAATAAGTATTTGATACACTGGTGATTTTGCAAGTTTTCCCACCTACAAAGAATAGAGAGATCTGTCATTTTTTTTGTAGGTACAATTCAACATTGAGACACATGCTCTAAAAAAATCCAGAAAATCCCATTGTATGATTTTTAAATAATTAATTATTAATTAATTTGCATTGTATTGCATGAAATAAGTATTTGATACAATATAAAAACAGAACTTAATATTTGGTACAGAGACCTTTATTTGCAATTACAGAAGTCAGACGTTTCCTGTAGTTCTTGACCAAGTTTGTACACACTGCAACAGGGATTTTGGCTCATTCCTCTATAAAGATCTCCTCAAGATCTTTCAGCTTTCAAGGCTGTCGCTGGGCTACATTGATTTTCAGCTCCCTCAAAAGATTTCAAATTGGGTTCAGGTCTGGATACTGGCTAGGCCATTCCAGGACCTTGAAATGCTTCTTACGGAGCCACTCCTTTGTTGCCTTGACTGTATGTTTTGGGTCACTGTCCTGCTGGAAGACCCAGCCACGACCCATCTTCAATGCGCTTATTGAAGGAAGGAGGTTGTTGACCAAAATCTTGCACTACATGGCCCCATCTATTCTCCCTTCAATACGGTGCAGTCGTCTTGTCCCTTTGCAGAGCACCCCCAAAGTATGATATTTCCACCCCCATGCTTCACATTTTTGACGGTGTTCTTCGGGTTGTACTCATCCTTCTTCTTCCTCCAAACACGACAAGTGGAGTTGATACAAAAAGTTCTATTTTGGTCTTTTGGTCTCATCTGACCATATGACCTTCTCCCATACCTGGACATGTGCTGAAGTGAGCAGAAGGGCCTTGCGTGCCCTGCAGGATATTAATCCATGATGACATAATGTGTTACTAATGGTAATCTTTGTGACTATGGTCCCAGTTCAATTCAGGTCATTGACCAAGTCCTCCCATGTAATTCTGCGCTGATTCCTGACCTTTCTTAGAGTCATCCTTACCCTACGAGGCGAGATCTTGCATGGAGCCCCAGACCAAGAAGACTGACAGTCATCTTTTGTTTCTTCCATTTTCTAATAATTGCGCCAACAGTTGTCATCTTCTACCAAGTTGCTTGCCTTTTGTCCTGTATCCCTTTCCAGCCTTGTGCAGGTCTACAATTTTGTGCCTGGTGTCCTAAGACAGCTCTTTGTTCTTGGCCATGGTGGAGAGATTAAAGTGTGATTGATTGACTGTGTGTACAGGTGTCTTTTATAAAGAAAACAAGTTCAAACAGGTGCAATTAATACAGGGAATGAATGGAGAGTAGGATGGTGTCTTAAAGAGAAGAGACAGAATTTTTGCCGGTTGGTCAAATACTTATTTCATGCAATAAAATGCAAATTGATTATTTATCCATCATACAATGTGATTTTCTGTAAAAATAATTTTTGACTCTCACAGTTGAAGTGTACCTATGCATTAGAAAGTATAAATAGATAAAGGTCAGACATTTTTCCCGTCAAACATAACATATAGAATATTGATCCATTAATAATGTTCAAATGCCAATAGAGGGTTACAAAAGACAAACTACAATACATTGAAAAGTTACTCTTCTCTCTGGCACAAGTGGAATTTTTTGAAGCCTTTTCCAACTATGTATTATAATTTGTCATCCCCTCAAAATAGTCAAAAGCATAATTGATACACCCCACTCCACTACTAACAAACTCCTGTCACTCTCCTCTTCCTTCAGCCACTACCAGTGGACCTCTGGAGCCACTCCTAAAGATGGACACATTTGACCTCATCTTCACCCACCTCTGCCCCCTATCTAACCCTCCAATCTCTCCTTCACCCATCTCTGACCACAACCTGCTTACCTTCTCCACCATTTCCAGCCCACCTACCCCAAATGTACTGCTCCCCATAGAAACCTACAACACCTTAACCCTCACACTCTCTCTGACTCTCTTGCTCCCCTCTCTACCATATTCTCATTTGCTGACCCAGACGCAGTCACCACTTTCTACAACTTATCTATCACCTCCACTCTTGACATGGTCGCCCCTCTCACACACAACAGAACCCGCAAAATCAACAGACAACCCTGACATACAGACTCCACCAAACAACTGAGACGAGCTTCCAGAATTGCTGAACGCTGCTGGAAGAAAACCTGGTCCATCTAGAACCTTGCCTCATACAATCATTACATACATTTAAATCTGCACTCACCACCACCAAAGAGGATTACTTCACCACTTTCATATCCTCCCTGTCTCACAACTCCAGACAACTTTTTAACATCTTCAACTCTCTCCTCCATCCACCAGTACCTCCTCCCCATCTCTCCTCTCAGCAGATGATTTCGCCAATCACTTCCTAAATAAGATCAATCTCATCAAAGCTTCACCCCACAGTCCCCTCCACCTGCCTCTATTCCTGCAGTGTCCCCACAACCCACCTCTATACCTGCTCATCACTAGTCCCCCCTAACTTGCTTTTGTACTGTCACTCATGACAAGTTTTCCTCTCTACTGTCCAAATCCAACCTTACTACCTGTAATCTTGACCCACTGCCATCTCACCTCATCCCTGACCTTAGTGCTGATATCATCCCAGCCCTCGCCCATCTCTTCAACCTATCATTAATTTCTGGCACCTTTCCTTCCTTCTTTAAACACGCGGCCATCACACCCATCCTTAAGAAACCATCTCTTGACCCCTCCTGTCTGTCCAACTATTGCCCCATCTCACTGCTTCCATTCGCCTCTAAACTCCTTGAACACATGTCTATCTTCAACTGTCCTCTCATCTCTCCTTGACCTGCTGCGATCGGGCTTCTGACCCCACCACTGTACAGAAACCGCCCTAACCAAAGTCACCAATGACCTAGTCACTTCCCCTCTGCTCAGCCCTCATCAGAAAGGAAAATAAGCTACTGCTGAATTAATCAGTGGTCCCCTGCCTCTTCTGTCTGTAGTGGGGGAAGCTGCCGACTGCACCAGACTATAGGAGACAAGTAAGGTGGGGACAAGGGTGCTAGACTGTCCAGTGTGTGTGCATGTGAGTACGTTATGCATATATGTAGTGTTTATATACTGTATTTACAGCCATGTGTCTAGTCTAAGTAAATATATAGTGTGTATATACTGTATGTATAGCAGTGAGTCTACTATAAAAGCATACAGTGGGGAAAAAAAAGTATTTAGTCACCCACCAATTGTGCAAGTTCTCCCACTTAAAATGATGAAAGAGGCCTGTAATTGACATCATAGGTGGACCTCAACTATGAGAGACAAAATGAGAAAACAAATCCAGAAAATCACATTGTCTGATTTGGAAAGAAGTTATTTACAAATTTGGTAATTTGGTCACCTACAAACAAGTAAGATTTCTGACTCTCACAGACCTGTAACTTCTTCTTTAAAAGGCTCCTCTGTCCTCCACGCATTACGTAGTTATGGCACCAGTTTGAACTTGTTATCAGTATAAAAGACACCTGTCCATAACCTCAAACAGTCACACTCCAAACTCCACTATGGTGAAGACCAAAGAGATGTCGAAGGACACCAGAAACAGAATTGTAGCCCTGCACCAGGCTGGAAAGACTGAATCTAGAATAGGCAAGCAATTTGGTGTGAAGAAATCAACTGTGGGAGCAATAATTAGAAAATAGAAGACATACAAGACCACTGATAATCTTCCTCAATCTGGGGCTCCACACAAGATCTTACCCCATGGGGTCAAAATGATCACAAGAACGGTGAGCATCTCTGAACAGAACCAGACACGCATCTAACAATTAGCAGTGTGTTCAACACTGCCGGCAATGGGAAACATGCATCGGCATTCAGATGAGTGATCGCCGCTGCGTGTTTGGATTGCGTCCCTGCCGGACCCCGAATGATACATTTCATATAAATAAAAATATATCAAAAGCTATAACACAAAGTACTGTGTATAAAACCACTAACTAATAGTCGTACAGTTACCAAATACAATCACCTCATAAAACCAGAATCCCAAAGCTAAAACTACCTATACTCATACTAAGACCAAATACTGCAATATGATGACCACATATCACCACCACAAAGTGACTGAATAATACCACCACACTATGACTACATATCACCACCACATAATGACTGAATAATACCGCCACATATCAACCTCCACATAATGACTGAATAATACCGCCACATATCATCACCATGTAGTGACTGAATAATACCGCTACATATCACCACCACATAGTGACTGAATAATACCGCCAACATATCACCACCACGTATTAACTGAATAATACTGCCACATATCACCACCACACATTGGCTGAATAATACCGCCACATATCAACCACCACATGACTGAATAATACTGCCACATATCACCACCATAGTGACTGAATAATACTGGCACATCTCACCACCACATAATCACTGAATAATATCGCCACATATCACCACCACATAGTGACTGAATAATACCGCCACATATCACAACCACATAATGACTGAATAATACCGCAACATATCACCACCACACAGTGACTGAATAATACTGCCACATATCACCACCACATAATGACTGAATAATACCACCACATATCACCACCACATAATGACTGAATAATACCGCCACACCATTACTGAATATAAACCATTACACTTTGCACAAATATAAGTTACTACTTGTCTCCTCAGGCAGGCAGGTATATAGATATATGACATCACAGGCAGGTATATAGATAGATATAGGTCCCCACAGGCAGGTATATAGATATATGTCCCCTCAGGCAGGTATATAGATAGATATATGTCCCACAGGCAGGTATATAGATAGATATAGGGCCTCACAGGCAGGTGTATAGATATATGTCCCCTCAAGCAGGTATATAGACAGATATGTCTCCTCAGGCAGGTATATAGATAGATATAGCTCCCCACAGCCAATTCGACACTGTGCATACATATATATATATATATATATATATATATATATATATATATATATATCTGCCTGAGGGGCACATATATATAGGCCCATGCCCCCCCCCCCCTTAGGCGGATAGAAAAGCTTTGGGGAAGGGCCCTGCTATAGAAGGGGGGGGGATTTGGTGGGGGGGAGTGGGTGCCTGCGCTGTGCGTTACAGCACTTGCATCTTACATTTTCACTTACATCTCTGTGAATGGAGCAGCCAAGCCCTTTTCTCTCTCTGCCTGCTGGT
This sequence comes from Phyllomedusa bahiana, assembly GCA_025379985.1. Lineage (NCBI taxonomy): Eukaryota > Metazoa > Chordata > Amphibia > Anura > Hylidae > Phyllomedusa > Phyllomedusa bahiana. Next base: position 76,885 of record JAODAL010016340.1, read on the forward strand.
GGGACAATTTGAATCTGGAGCAGCTGATTACATCCGCAAGGCCCGGCCCGTGGGCGGGGCTTCACAGATTCAAATTGGGGCACAGTGTTTAATGTAATATAATCTCTGTGGTACAGTGTATAATGTAATATCTGAGGTACGGTGTGTAATGTAATGTAATCTCTAGGGTACAGCGTGTAATGTAATCTCTGGGGCACAGTGTTTAATGTTTTATTGTGTTCTTTGACGCTATTGTAGTATCTTGGCCCTCAGCTTGTTTTTTTCAAGCTGGCGCTGACGTTACCTGGTCAGGCTGCATTCCAACTTCAGTTATTTGGTCAGTTTTGCCACTGTAAGTGCCCAGGAAATTGACGAGTGAAGCGATTCTAAGAATGGCGGTTGTCATGTGCGTGTCATACTAAAACACAGCATTATATGAAGACCAAACCACGCTCCCTATGCCTATTTGAGCATGGGACAACATTCTACAACAGCCTACCAACTCTCTGCAGCCAGGAAATAGCTGTTTACATTTTGTCAAAAAATTCGTCAAACTCGGCGAATCTATTTTTGAGTAATTCGCCCATCTCTCTCTATTACTCATGGCACCATCCAAGCTGTAGGGGGTCACTGTCCAAGAGACTAGTCCATAGTTCCAAATACTATACTAATATTTCTCTTCCTAGAACCAAAAACCATATATTTAATGCTTTGGTGATGAAGGGTAGAACTTACAGGCGAGGCTTTGAAATTGAAATATGAATCAGACTTTAGTAGGTGAGAAAACATTCTTCAAGCATCAGTGGAGAAACTCCACTGCAATCTCAATTTGGACAAACACAAACAGTTCTTAAAAGACCTAAGTGACTAAAAAAAAAAGAGAGCATGGAATTTTTCAGAGGGACTGAGGAAAGATAAAAATTTCGATATCCCCTCCAAAGCTCCAGCACCCTCTCTTTTAGAAGAGAAAGGGTCTTCCTACCATTTACAATAACAAGGCCCTCTGCAGAGCAAGGACAAATAATAAATCTCACTTCACAGGAATTGCCTCCTAGTGAAATATCAGTTCTGTTGAGAGGTCTGAGTATCGTTCCAACGACAAATTTCGAATCTTTGTTAAAGGTTAAAGATTTGCATCTGTTTGCCTGAAAAATTACGTGGAAAAACTGTTTTCAAAAAGGTGACAAACAAAAATGTAATGAATTGGGTATCACCGAGGAGGACCTGCACCGAGTAAGGATTCTTACTGACTTGATGATAGAAAATGAAGTTCCCAGAGGTCAGGGTCCGTTTACCACACTTAAAAAGAAAAGTAATAGAATTACTAGAATTAGAATTCCCCTGGAGGATAAGATACTGGCAATTGATATATTCTTAAAAGTGGTTACCATGGAGTATCATTCAAAAACCTGCAGATAAAGGGGGAAGGGCAGAGGGAATCTGGTGGTTCTAAATCATATGCAATATAGAAACTTGGGGCCACATGTATGAATCCCGCCGGGTCGGGTCGCACCTTTCCGCCAGTTTCCCGGCGGAATCTGCGCCTGATTTATGTCGGGGCCGGGGCGCGCTCATACATAGCATGAAAAGTCCGCCGCGCTTCGCCAGTGTTTTAGGCGCAGTGCGGGTCCGAGGCGCAGTGCGGGGCTGCGCCTATGATTCGGAGCCGCATGTAGTGCACTCAACATGGGGGGAAAAACCCGCCACCCCCTGGCCCAGGGTGTTAGGCGCAGTCGGGACCGAGGCGCAGGTGCGGCGCTGCGCCTAAGTTTCCCCAAAGGGGGTAGCGCATCATACATGGGGGGAAAAGTTCCCTGCCCTGCCAGTATGTGGGCACAGTGGGGGGGAAGGGGCGAGTGGGTCTTAGACCCGGGGGGCTGCGCCGAAAAAACAGTTCCGTTGAGACGGGGCTAACAGCGAAAAAAATTTTCCAGATTTGGTGCGGAGTATAATCAAAAATCGCCTTTATAAAGGCTTTTAAAAATTCTCGAAAAGACTAAAACCCCTAAAAAATAAAAAAATACAAAAAAAACAAAATCATTTTCCAATATCCTAATTCAAAAATTTAGGATATTGGAAATTCCCGGGAAAACAGTTTAAAATTCAGAAAAAATTCTATTGGGTCGGCATTAGTGTTGACATTTTTATCGACAAAAATTGAAAACGGGAAGGTTTTTTATGGCGATCGAAATTTTCCCAAACAGCATAATTAAGGTTTAAAAACTGTGCATCATCTATTTTAAAATGCGCCTTTTTTTGGCCTCCTTTAAAATTTTGGGGGCCACAAATCAGATTTCAGAATAGAGAGGGTGAATGTGGTGCGCGTCAGACGGGGTGTGTATGGTTGCGATTGGGGGGGAAAAATCACCCTGACCTCGTTTTTTCATAGAACAGGTTTCCTGTTTTAGCCCCCAGGTCTCTCAGCGTCTCTAGGGGTAGGACCTGGGTCTGCCTGTGGCCAAACAGCTCAGCGAAATTTTCTTTTCTGCACGAGAAACCTCTACTATTACTGTGACCTTTCCCAATTTTGTTAGATTAAAGATTTGAAGATTTATGTAGTTAGCTAGAGAATTTTAAAGCAGCATCTACCGCTGTAAATTCACGGGGGGTGGAGCGGGGGGGGGGGGGGCCGCGGCGAACACAGACAAGCCTTATCTATAAAGAACACGGATAAATTTCACCAAGATTTTTAGTGTAACATTGTCGGAATATTTTTATTATTAACAGTTGCTTTTAAAATATTTCCGGGATATTGGGCACTAAACTTATATTGGATAAACATCAATTCTATAACTGCAGTCTCTTTGTTAGCTGCAAAACTCCATTTTTATTATCGTAACATTTCAAAGGGTGTTAAATTTTTTACCCATTACACCTGTGATGTTGAATATCCCCCTTTGCACTTAAATTACAATCCAAAAATCTTGTAGTCAGAAAAGGTTTTTTTTGCCAAAAATACCGTGTATCGACGAAAACATCACAGTTAACGGTTTTTTGACTTTTTGCACCCCCACACTTTAAATGCCCCGGCCTCAAAAAAATCTTAAAACAGAATTTCATATTTAGGGGTAAATTTGAAAGGTGCAAAAATCCCGTTTATTACATAAAAACATAACTTACGTGTTTTTTGACTTTTGCGCCCCCAGCCGTTCATTGACGCAGCATCTACGTTAATCTTAAAAACAGCAATTCTTATTCACCACGGGTGAATTAAAAGGGCAAAAAATACTTTTTATTATATCAAAACATAACAGTTACGTTTTTTTGATTTTTGCGCACCCAGCACTGTTCTTTGACGCAGAAACTACGTAAATTTTAAAACAGCAATTCTAATTCCCCACGGGTAATTGAAAGGTAAAAAAAATACCGTTTATTATATCAAAACAAACATTTAACGTTTTTTTTGACTTTTACACCCCCACGGTTTTCATTGACGCAGCATCTACTAAATCTAAACAGCAATTCTATATTCACCACGGGGAATTGAAAGGTGAAAAAAATACCGTTTTATTATACCAAAACATAACAGATACTGTTTTTTTGGACTTTTTCCCATCCCAATTTGTTTATAGACACCCCGGGAGTTAAATTTGAACCAGAATTTTGTTTTATTAGAGGGGGCAAAGAGGGGGGGAGCACAAGGGTAGAGGTACGAGGAAGGTGCTCCTTCCCTGCGGGCGACAAACGCATGCCAGCGGATCGCAGTTGCAGACCGTCAGGCCTGTCATCGCTGGTCATGGCCCTGTGAATCTAATAACAAACATCGTCGCCAATCTGTCCTTCAGTGGCTAATGCAACCGCTCTACATCCCTTTCCTCCCGTCCTCGCTCACGGCCACAAATGTCGTCATCACATCACAGCATCCCCCAACAAAAGCAGCCCAAAAGTCAACTCGTGTACCACCACTGTGGAAAACCTTGCTAAGACCCTTTGATGACAAAAGCAGTTGGGGCAAAAAGGGATTTAAAAGATCAAGAGGATGATTTTGTCTGCTCTGACGCCCAGTTACTGATGCCATCAGAGGGGTGAAGGAAGCCTCAATCGCAAAAATCCCGGGGGGTCGGCAACGCCTTTCAGTCCCCCCTTTCTTTACCCCAGCCCTTC
>JAODAL010016341.1:0-80964 GCA_025379985.1 Phyllomedusa bahiana
CCCCCCCTTTTTCCTTTCTCCCTGACTGTCTCCCGTCCATTGCTTCTCCCTGACTGTCTCCCGTCCATTGCTTCCCCCTGACTGTCTCCTGTCCATTGCTTCCCCCTGACTGTCTCCTGTCCATTGCTTCTCCCTGACTGTCTCCCGTCCATTGCTTCCCCCTGACTGTCTCCCGTCCATTGCTTCCCCCTGACTGTCTCCTGTCCATTGCTTCCCCCTGACTGTCTCCTGTCCATTGCTCCCCCAACTGTCTCCGTCCATTGTCCCCTGACTGCTCCTTCCATTCTTCCCCCCCCACTTCCCCCCTCCATTCTTCCCCTACTGTCTCCCGTCCATTCTTCCCCTTCTGTCTCCTTCCCTTTCTTCCCCCTGACTTCTCCCTCCATTTCCCCTACTGTCCCCTTCCATTCCCCCCTGACTGTCCCCCTTTCCCTTGCTTCCCCCTACGTCTCCCCTTTCCTTGCTTCCCTACGTCTCCTTTCCCCCCCTTTCCCCTGACGTCCCCTTCCATTGCTTCCCCTGACTTCCCCCCCTCATTTTTTTTTTTTCCCCCTGACTCCCGTCCATTGCTTCCCCCTGACTGTCTCCCGTCCATTGCTTCCCCCTGACTGTCTCCCGTCCATTGCTTCCCCGAGTCTCCGTCATTTTCTTCCCCCTACGTCTCCCTCCATTGCTTCCCCCCACTTCTCCCCACCCTTTTCCCCCCGACGTCTCCGCCATTGCTTCTCCTGACTGTCTCCCCGTCCTTTTCTTCTCCCCACTGTCCCGTCCATTTTTTCCCCTGATGTCCCTTCCATTCTTCCCCTGACTGTCCCTTTTCCAAATTTCTTCTCCCCACTGTCCCTTCCCTTCCCCCTGACTGTCTCCTGTCCATTGCTTCCCCCTGACTGTCTCCTGTCCACCTCTTCCCCCTGACTGTCTCCTGTCCATTGCTTCTCCCTGACTGTCTCTCCTCTTTCCCCTGACTGTCTCCTGTCCATTGCTTCCTCCTGACTGTCTCCTGTCCATTGCTTCCCCCTGACTGTCTCTTTCCTCCCCCCTCTTCTCCCCCTTCCCCCCTGACGCTCCTTCCATTCTTCCCCTGACGCTCCCCCCCTCTTCCCCTACGTCTCCTTTCCTTCTTCCCCCCCGACGTCTCCTGTCCATTGCTTCCCCCTGACTGTCTCCCGTCCATTGCTTCCCCCTGACTGTCTCCCGTCCATTGCTTCCTCCTGACTGTCTCCCGTCCATTGCTTCCCCCTGACTGTCTCCTGTCCATTGCTTCCCCCTGACTGTCTCCCGTCCATTGCTTCCCCCTGACTGTCTCTTTCCTTCTTTTCCCCCGACACTCCTTTTCCTTCTTTTCCCCCGACTGTCCCGCCATTCTTCCCCTGATTTCCCTTTTCCATTCTTCCCCTGACGTCTTGTCCATTTCTTTTGATGTCTCCTTTTGCCCCCAAAATTCTCCCGCCAAACCTTCCCCCTTTTATGTCTCCTGTCCACCTCTTCCCCTGATGTCCCCTCCTTGTTCCCCTGATTCTCCGCCTTCTCCCCTTGACTGTTTCTCCCGCCCCTCCCCCCCGTCTCCTTATTCTTCCCCCTACTGCTCCTTCCATTGCCCCTTTGGGCTCCGTTTACCTCTTCTTTGCTTTCCCCATTTTCCTTCCCCGGGGTGCTCCCTTTTCCTTGCTTCTCCTGACTGTTCCCTTTTAAGCTTTCCCCCACTGCTCCCTCCCCTCCCCGCTGTCCTCCCTTCCCGTTCCCCCTCTTTTTCCCCATTTCCCCCGCGTCTCCGGCCATTCTTTCCCCCCTGTGCCCCGTCCTTGCTTCCCCTAACTGCCCTTCCATTGTTCCCCTGTGTCCTCCCCCTTCCTTCTTCCCCTGTGCCCTGTCCTTGCTTCCCCTCTTTCCCCCATTTTTCCCCCGCTGTCTCCCGTCCTTGCTTTCCCCCCGTGTCTCCTCCACCCCTTCCCTACTGCTCCCGTCCATTTTTCCCCCACTGTCTCCGGTCCATTTCTTTCCCTGGCTCCTGTTTCTTCCCCCGTTTTACCATTGTCCCTGTGTCCTCCTTCCCATTGCTTTCCCTGTGTCCCCCCGGGTCCATTGCTTTCCCTACTGCTTTGTCCAATGTTCCCCCGCTGTTCCCCCCGCTTCCCCTGCCTGTCCTCCTCCATTGTTCCCCCTGACTTCCCCCTTCCTTGCTTCCCCTGCTGTCTCCCTTCCATTTCTTCCCCCTACTGTTTCCCGTCCATTCCTTTCCCCTACGGTCCCCCCTTGTCCCCCACTGTTCCTCCTGTTCCCCTGACTTCCCCGTCCATGGGTTCTCCCTGCGTCTCTTTCCCGCTTTCCCTTTCTGTCTCCTGTCCATTCCCCCCTACTTTCCGTCCATGCTTCCCCTATGTCTCCCCCCTTTTCCCCCTACTCTCCCGTCCTTGCTTTTCCGACTGTCTCCCTCCATTCTTCCCCCCGACGCTCCCGTCCTTTTCCCCTGTGTCTCCCGTTCCATTGCTTTTCCTTGTCCCCTTTCCCCCGACTGTCTCCCTCCATTTCCGGGGTCGTGGTCTCTTTCAGGCTTACCATATACTTTGGTCTTGCCCCATGTGGGGGCCGCCGTGGTCTCTTACAGGCTTACCCTATACCTTGGCTCCTGCTCCATGTGTGGCCGACTGTGGTCTCTTACAGGCTAACCCTATACTTTGGCTTTTGCCCCATGTGTGGCCGGCCATGGTCTCTTACAGGCTTACCCTATACCTTGGCTTTTACCCCATGTCCGGCCGGGCGTGGTCTCTTACAGGCTTACCCTATACCTTGGCTCTTGCCCCATGTGTGGCCGGCAGTGGTCTCTTACAGGCTTACCCTATACCTTGGCTCTTGCTCCTTGTGTGGCCGACTGTGGTCTCTTACAGGCTTACCCTATACTGTGGCTCTTGCCCCATGTGTGGCCGGCCTTGGTCTCTTACAGGCTTACCCTATACCTTGGCTCTTGCCCCATGTGTGGCCGGCTGTGGTCTCTTACAGGCTTACCCTATACCTTGGCTTTTTCCCCATGTGTGGCCGGCCGTGGTCTCTTAGAGGCTTATCCTATACCTTGGCTCTTGCCCCATGTGTGGCCGGCTGTGGTCTCTTACAGGCTTAACCTATACTGTGGCTCTTGCTCCATGTGCGGCTGGCCATGGTCTCTTACAGGCTTACCCTATACCTTGGCTCTTGCTCCATGTGCGGCGGGCCATGGTCTCTTACAAGCTTACCCTATACTTTGGCTCTTGCTCCATGTGCGGCTGGCCGTGGTCTCTTACAGGCTTACCCAATACCTTGGCTCTTGCTCCATGTGTGGCCGGCCGTGGTCTCTTGCAGGCTTACCCTATACCTTGGCTCTTGCTCCATGTGCGGCCGGCCGGAGTCTCTTACAGGCTTAGCCTATTCTGTGGCTCTTGCTCCATGTTCAGCCGGCCATAATCTCTTACAGGCTTAGCCTATACCGAGGCTCTTGCCCTATGTTCGGCCGGCCATGGTCTCTCACAGGCTTACTCTATACTGTGGCTGTTGGCCCATGTGTGTCCGACCATGGTCTCCTACAAGCTTACCCTATATCTTGGCTCTTGCTCCATGTGTGGCCGGCTGTGGTCTCTTACAGGCTTACCCTATACCTTGGCTCTTGCTCCATGTGCGGCCGGCCGTGTTCTCTTACAGGCTTACCCTATACCTTGGCTCTTGCTCCATGTGTGGCCGGCCATGGTCTCTTACAGGCTTACCCTATACTTTGGCTCTTTTTCCATGTGCAGCCGGCCATGGTCTGTTACAGGCTTACCCTTTGCCTTGGCTATTGCCCCATGTGCGGCTGGCCATAGTCTCTTACAGGCTTAACCTATACTGTGGCTCTTGCTCCATGTATGGCCGGCCGGAGTCTCTTACAGGCTTACCCTATTCTGTGGCTCTTGCTCCATGTTCAGCCGGCCATAATCTCTTACAGGCTTAGCCTATACCGTGGCTCTTGCCCTATGTTCGGCCGGCCATGGTCTCTCACAGGCTTACTCTATACTGTGGCTGTTGGCCCATGTGTGTCCAACCATGGTCTCCTACAGGCTTACCCTATACCTTGGCACTTGCCCCATGTGTGGCTGACTGTGGTCTCTTACAGGCTTACCCTATACCTTGGCTCTTGCTCCATGTGCGATCGGCCGTGGTCTCTTACAGGCTTACCCTATACCTTGGCTCTTGCTCCATGTGAGGACGGCTGTGGTCTCTTACAGGCTTACCCTATACCTTGGCTCTTGCTACATGTGCAGCCGGCTGTGGTCTCTTACAGGCTTACCCTATACCTTGGCTCTTGCCCCATGTGCGGCCGGCTGTGGTCTCTTACAGGCTTACCCTATACCTTGGCTCTTGCTCCATGTGCAGCCGGCCGTAGTCTCTTACAGGCTTACCCTATACCTTGGCTCTTGCTCCATGTGCAGCCGGCCATAGTCTCTTACAGGCTTACCCTATACCTTGGCTCTTGCTCCATGTGCGGCCGGCTGTGGTCTCTTACAGGCTTACCCTATACCTTGGCTCTTGCTCCATGTGCAAACCGGCCCTTTGTTTTTTACGCTTTCCCCGTAAAATTAGCTCTTTCTTCATGTGCAGCCGGCCATGGGCTTTCAGGGTTACCCTATACCTTGGGTCTTGCATGTGTAGCCCGGTATGGGGGGGCTTTACGGGTTTCCCCCATACCCTTTGGGTCCCTTTTCCATGTGTTTGCCGGCTTGGTTTTTAAGGCTTACCCTATTCCTTGGGTCTTGCCCCCCATGTGCAGCCGGCCGTAGTCTTTAATGTTTACCTTTTACCTTTTGGTTTTTGCTCCATGTGCAAAACCCGGGTAGTCTCTTTCATGCTTACCCCCATACCCTTGGGGTCTTGCTCCCTGGCACCCGGCCCTAGTCTTCCCTTTCATGCTTACCCCATTTCCCTGGTCTTGCCCCCTGTGGGGCCGGAAAATGGTCTATTACAAAGGGTTACCTAGGGTTGGCTCTTTACCATGTTGCAGCCCGGCCCTAGTCTCTTACAGGCTTACCCAAAATTTCCTTGGCTCTTGCTCCCTGTGCGGCTGGGCTGTGGTCTTTACAGGTTACCCTTACTGTGGATTTGCCCCATGTGGGCAGGCCGTGGGGCTTTTAGGCTTTCCCTATACCTGGCTCTTGCCCTTTTGAAAGGGCCGGGCCCTGGTTCTTACAGGTTCCCATACCCTTTGGGTTTTCTCAAAGTGGGGGGGCCCTGGTCTTTAAGGGTTTCCCTTTAATTGGCTCTTGCCCCAGTGCGGCGGTGTGGTTTTACAGGTTTCCCTTTTACCTTTGGCCCCTTGCTCCAGTGCAGCCGGCCGTAGTTCTCTTACAAGCTTACCCTATTTTTTGGCTCTTGCTCCATGTTTCAGCCGGCCCAAAAGTCTCTTACGGGGTTTTTCCCTATACCTTGGCTCTTGCCCCGGGCGGCCGGGCCCGGGGGCTATTTCAGGCTTACCCCCATGCCCAAACTTTGCCCATGTGAGGGCCCGGCCCTAGTTCTTAAAGGCTTACCCTTTTCCCTTTGGGCCCCTTTCTCCTTTGTGGCTGACTGTGGTCACTTACAGGCTTACCCTATACCTTGGCTCTTGCTCCATGTGCGGCCGGCCATGGTCTCTTACAGGCTTTCCCTATACCTTGGCTCTTGCCCCATGTGCGGCCGGCTGTGGTCTCTTACAGGCTTACCCTATACCTTGGCTCTTGCTCCATGTGCGGCTGGCGGTGGTCTCTTACAGCCTCACTGTAGCGGGTGGTCCCGCTCCTCGGCCCCCGGGCCATGGGCGCACCCGTTGCCGCCCCCCCCAGGTGCCTGCCGAGGTCGGTGGCGCCACTGGCCGCGGGACGAGCGGTGGGTCCGCAGCACATAGAGACTCACCTGACCCCGTTCCTTTCCCGCGCGCTCGTTCTTGGAAATTTAAAGGGCCAGCGCCTCGGTAATTGGCTAATTGCCAGGCGCTTCCCCTATTTAAGGTTTCGCTCCACAATCACTCCTTGCTGGATCTATGTTGCCTCGTGCCCTAGAAAAAGCGTTCTTTAAGTGTATTCTTGCCTTACGTGTACCAGACCTCTAGCTACGTTTCTCGACTCCGAACCTCTGCCGCCTGCCCTGACCTTCCTGCCTGTCTACGACCACGAACCATTGCCACCAGCCCTGACCTTACTGCCTGCCCACGACTACGACTCTTGGCTTACGATTCTGTACCTCGCTGCAGCAAGTCACGTCAGGGGTAGCGACCTGGTAGCCTCACGCTGCAGCAAGTCCATCCCGCTTTGCGGCTGGCTCTGGTGAATACCGGGGGCTACTTAGACTTCGCTCCCTGGCGTGGCTTAGCTATCATCGCCTGCGGTGGTCCAGTGGATCCACTACCCAGTCCGGACCATTTCCGTAGGAGTTTTCCGCAGCCTCCTCAGCGGTCGGGAAACGCTCGCACCCAGGTGCCGTCGGAGAGGCGTCCCTAGGCGCTCAGTCTTCCTCTCCACGACTGTTGTTGCCAGTGGCAGTAACGATGGATGCTGGCCTATCTCTTCGGGTCCCTGCCTTCCTGGACTCCGGCTCCGCCGGGAACTTTATTCATGCCTCCCTGGTGTCTCGCTATCGCTTGCCAGTGATCGCCTGGGAGAGCCGTTGCTCTTTCTCTTCCGTCAGTGGGGAGCTTCTCAGCGACTCCATTCAGTTCATCACCCGGCCTGTGACCCTCCGTGTAGGTGGAGAAGATCTCCTTTCATGTCCTGCCTCACGCTTCTTCGGCGATCTTGTTGGGGCTACCCTGGCTGCAACTTCACGCCCCTACGCTTGATTGGAAGACAGGCGAAGTCCTGCATTGGGGATCGGAGTGCCAGGATCTCTTTTTTGGTGGCACCACACCCGGTGCCCATCTCTCCTCCCCAGTCGCCCGTCAAGTCTCTACAAGGTCTGCCAGCGGAGTACCAGGATTTTGGAGATGTATTTCGGAGAAACAGGCTGAGAAGCTACGCCCCATCGGCCGAAATGACTGTCCATAGACTCCTCCCCCGGAACCAGTCCCCCACGGGGTAGGGTCACCCTCTGTCTGTGCCCGAGACCCAGGCCATGTCGCCTACGTTCAGGAGAATTTGTTGAAAGGTTTCATACGCAAGTCCTCCTCGCCCGCCGGTGCTGGCTTCTTCTTCGTCCAGAAAAAAGACGGTTCACTTTGTCCGTGTATTGATTACAGAGGGCTAAACAAGATCACGGTGAAGAATCGCTACCCTCTACCCCCGATATCTGAGCTCTTTGACCGTCTCTGTGGAGCCAAGGTGTCTACCAAATTAGACCTACGTGGAGCCTATAACCTCATCAGAATTCGAGAAGGGGACGAGTGGAAAACGGCTTTCAACACCTTGGCTCATCGGCAGAACGTAATTATGCCATTGGAGATCAGGAGCTGTTGGCCATAAAATTGGCCCTGGAAGAGTGGCAACATCTGTTTTAGGGAGCTCGACATCCGTTTGACGTCTTCACAGACTATAAAAATCTTCAATACCTCCAGACGGCTCAGCGTTTAAATCTTCGCCAGGGGCCCGGGGTCTCTTTTTTTCTCACGCTTTGATTTCAAGATCCACTTCCGACCGGCCGAGAAAAATGTCAAGGCGGATGCCCTCTGACATAACCGGGGAGGAACCAGTGTCTCAGCACATCATTGGTCCGGAACGGCTGGTTCATGTGGCTCCTGTGGACCTCCGTAGCATTCCTCCGGGCAGAATCTACGTGCGTCCCGCACTCAAGAGGAGTGTTCTGGGTTGGGGGCATAGTTCTCTTCTGGCCGGCCACCCCGGGGTACGGAAATCCTACGTCCTCATCTCGTGACACTACTGGTGGCCAACTCTGCTCCAAGATGTCAAGGACTTCGTTCTCTCCTGCACCACGTGTGCCAAAAACAAGGTCCCTCGCCACAGGCCCGCAGGCCTCTTAGTCCCTCTGCCAATTCCAGAGTCTCCATTCACACACATAGGCATGGACTTCATCACGGACCTTCTTCGGGAAACTCAGTCATCTGGGTGGTCACTGACCGATTTTCAAAGATGTCCCACTTTGTGCCACTTCCTGGTCTCTCTTCTGCTCCCCAATTGGTGGACCACTTCTTCCATCACATTTTTCGCCTGCATGGTTTACCATCCCACATCGTCTCCGATCGAGGCGTCCAATTTGTCTCTAAATTTTGGCGTGCCCTATGTTCCCGCTTGCAAATCAAGCTAGACTTCTCATTCGAGTACCATCCCCAGACAAATGGACAGGTGGAGAGGGTAAACCAGATCTTGGGGGAGTATCTACGGCACTTTGTCTCCGGAAGCCAGGACAACTGGTCCGAACTGCTTCCATGGGCCGAGTTCTCATATAACCATCGGGACTCCGACTCGACTGGCCGTTCCCCATTCCTTGTGGTCTATGGTCGTCATCCGCGCCCCCCCTCCCCTTGGTGTCGGCCTCCGAGGTTCCCGCCGTGGACAACCAGGTTCAGGATATCGGGGTCATTTGGCGAGAGACCCGACAAGCCTTACTCCAGGCTTCAGCCCGCATGAAGACCCAAGCTGAAGAGAAGAGGAGAAGACCTTCCCCAACGTTCCTCCCAGGGGATAAAGTGTGGCTCTCTTCCAAATACATATGCCTCAAGATCCCCAGTAAAGTTGGGTCCGCGGTTTCTGGGACCTTTCAGAGTACTTCTGCAACTGAATCCGGTGTCCTACAAGCTCTGCCTACCTCCATCTCTCCGGATTCCTAACGCTTTCCACGTCTCCCTCCTAAAGCCTCTGGTCTCGAACCAGTTCTCCCAGAAAAGCGCTGCCCCGTCTCCGGTACCAGAGTACCCTGATGTTTTTTGAAGTGAAGGACATCCTAGACATGAAGACCATCAGGGGTAAGTGGTTCTTTCTTGTAGATTGGAGGGGCTTCGGCCCCGAAGAGAGGTCCTGGGAACCGGAGTCCAATATCCTGAATCAAGATCTGATTTGAAAGTTCCTTCAGCCTAAGAAAAGGGGGAGACCTAAGGAGACCTGAGCGGTGGGTCCGCAGCACATAGAGACTCACCTGACCTCGTTCCTGTCCCTAGGGCGTGCGCTCGTTCTTGGAAATTTAAAGGGCCAGTGCCCCGGTAATTGGCTAATTGCCGGGCGCTTCCCCTATTTAAGGTTACGCTCCACAATCACTCCTTGCTGGATCTATGTTGCCTCGTGCCCTAGAAAAAGCGTTCTTTAAGTGTATTCTTGCCTTACCGGTGTACCAGACCTCTGCTACTTTTCTCGACTCCGAACCTCTGCCTCCCTGCCCTGACCTTCCTGCCTGTCCACGACCACGAACCATTGCCGCAAGCCCTGACCTTCTGCCTGCCCACAACTACGATTCTTGGCTTACGATTCTGTACCTCGCTGCACCTCAGCCGCCATCGCAAACAAGTCACATCAGGGGTAGCAACCTGGTAGCCTCATGCCGCAGCAAGTCCATCCCGCTTTGAGGCGGGCTCTGGTGAATATCGGGGGCTACTTAGACTCCGCTCCCTGGCGTGGCTTAACTACCATCGCTTGCGGTGGTCCAGTGGATCCACTACCCAGCCGTTACACTTACCTAAAACCTTTGGGCCTTCTTGCTCCATGTGTGGGGCCCCCGTGGTCTCTTACAGGCTTACCCTATACCTTGGCTCGTGCTCCATGTGTGGCCGGCCGTTGTCTCTTACAGGCTTTCCCTATACCTTGGCTCTTGCTCCATGTGCAGCCGGCCGTAGTCTCTTACAAGTTTAAACCCATACCTTGGTCTTGCTCCTTGTAGCCAGCATGGTCTCTTACAGGCTTACCCTATACCTTGGCTCTTGCTCCATGTGTAGCCGGCTATGGTCTCTTACAGGCTTACCCTATACCTTGGCTCTTGCTCCATGTGCAGCCGGCCAGGTCTCTTACAGGCTTACCCTATTTTTGGCTCTTTTTTTCCATGTGCAGCCGGGCCCATGGTTCTTACAGGCTTACCTATCTTGGCTCTTTTCCATGTGCAGCGGGCTGGTCTTTAAAAGGCTTACCCTTTCCTTGGCTTTGCCCCATGTGCGGCCGGCCATTGTCTCTTACAGGTTTAAACCCTATACTTGGCTCTTTTCATGTGCGCGGCCATGGTTTTTACGGGTTACCCTTTCCTTGGCTTTGCCCCATGTGGGGCTGGCCATGGTCTCTTACAGGCTTATCCTATACTGGCTCTTGCTCCATGGGCGGGCCGTTCTACAGGCTTACCCTAACCTTGGCCTTTTGCATGTGCGCCCGTCTTGGTTCTTAACCCTTAAACCATACTCCTTCTTAAATTTTTAGTTCATTTCCTGGAGTGGGGTTTTCTACACCCTTTCTAACCTTGGGTCTTGTGCTTGGGCGGCGGGGTTTCTTACGGCTTACCCTTACCGGCCTTGTCCATGTGCGGCCGGCTGGTCTTTACAGGCAAAACCCTTTAACCCTAATTACGTTATCTCAGCGTTGCATTCTCTGGATGAAGTAGGGGGTAAATCTGGCTTCTAGTTGCCGATCCTACCATGTGCCTTAAATCTAGTCATATATAGTCTGCAGTTGTACTATGTATCACTTGGAGCTGCAACATTGTTGCTCTTGGTGACTAAACATTACAATTGAGATACTTTGTCCGTCAGGAGCTGAGATTGGGCTTTAACCATTTGACCCTTTCAGTTACTATGAACTAAAAGTTATGTGTTGGTGACTCTTTTGGGCTCTCCGTGAGTCATTAGTATGTGCCTTTCCACATACCGGGTCTGTTTTGAATTTCTTCTCTAGAGGAATCTCTCTCACCATTCATGATACTATGGGAATCCTACAACGACCCCTCCCTCCTGTGGTAACGGCTCAGGCAATCCCTGGGCCTGGGGTGTGGTCCGGCTGGTTGGGTCATCTTCCTCTCATCCTGGTCTCCAGGGTCCTGAGTTCTTTGATGTTCTTTTACGTGATTTCTGATTATATCATTAGACGATGATGCAAAGTATCAGCAGATGGCAGCGATGCGGGGTGGGGCACATACTTTCTATATAACACTGTAAGGCAAATACATGAACCCAAAAATGTGAACGCCTCGTAACGCACAGAAAATGGTGCAATCGTCCTTGTGCCCACAATCCTGGGTGCAGAGTGGTGGGAAGCCCAATTCCAGCCAAACAGACCCCATAGAAGGAACTGTTTTTTGGGGGGCCCAGTGGAGCTTGTTTCTGGGGCCCATCCTACAGTTACTGCAGATGACTGTTTCACTTTGCCTTTCTCTGTCTTTCTCTGTGAAAAGCAGCCCCAAGTTTGCCATGCTTAGGAGCCCCCCACAGCCAGGAGCCCACCAGGGGTCATCCTTGTTCTCAGATTTGCCCCCATGAGTCTACATGTAAAAGCCTTTGATGTGAAAAACCCTACTAGTCAACATCCTAATCAAATAGGGCCATGAATGAAAGTAACCAGAAATCTGAGGACGTGTCGGCTCCAGGGCCATGAACCAAGGTAACCAGAAATCTGAGGACGTGGTGGCTCCAGGGCCATGAACCAAGGTCACCAGAAATCTGAGGACGTGGTGGCTCCAGGGCCATGAACCAAGGTAACCAGATATCTGAGGACGGGGCAGCTCCAGGGCTATGAACCAAAGTAGCCAGAAATCTGAGGACATGGTGGCTCCAGGGCTATGAACCAAGGTAACCAGATATCTGAGAACGCTGCAGCTCCAGGGCCATGAACCAAGGTAACCAGAAATCTGAGGATGTGATGGCTCCAGGGCCATGAACCAAGGTAACCAGATATCTGAGGACGTGGTGGCTCCAGTGCCCTTAAACAAAGTAACCAGAAATATGAGTATGCGGTGGCTCCAGGGCCATGGACCAAGGTAACCAGAAATCTGAGGACATTGTGGCTCCAGGGCCATGAACGAAGGCAACCAGATATCTGAGAACGCTGCAGCTCCAGGGCCATGAACTAAGGTAACCAGAAATCTGAGGACATGGTGGCTGCAGGGCAATGAACCAAGGTAAAAAATTGGGGGTTTCTCGAGGACAAAAAGTAGGGGGTCCAGGGCCATGAACCCAAGGAACCAGAATTTAAATCCTCCGGGATGACTGGCAGTTCCGGGGGCCAATGAACCATGGTAACCAGATATCTGAGTATGCGGCTGCTCCAGGGCCATGAACCAAGGTAACCAGATATCTGGGAACGTGTTGGCTCCAGGGCCCTGAACCAAGGTAAACAGATATCTGAGGGAAAGGTGGCCCATGCGGCCAAATTGGACCAAGTTAACCAGAAACAGGAACCAAAATTTGGGGGGGGCTCCAGGGCCATCCAACTGAAGGCAAAACCATAAATAACTGAGAACGCTGCCAGGCGTCTGGGCAGGTCCCAGGGCTGAACAAGGTAAACCCGAAATCTGAGGAGTGGTGGCGCCCGGGCCCAAAGGAACCAAGGGATTTTAGATTAGAGGAACAAAAAGTGAGCTCCAGGGCCTTTAACCAAGGTAAAAACCAGATTATTTTTGAAACGAAGGCCGGCGGTCCAGGGCCATGAACCAAGGTAACCAGATATCTGAGGATGCGGCAGTTCCAGGGCCATGAACCAAGGTAATCAGAAATCTGAGGACATGGTGGCTCCAGAGATATGAACCAAGGTAACCAGAATCTGAAAACTGAACTCCAAGGGCCATGAACCAGGTAACAGATACTGAGGAGCGGCTGCTCCAGGGCTGGAACCAATACCAGAATCTGGGAACTGAACTCCAGGGCCCTGAACCAAGGTAAACAGATATCTGAGAATGTTGCAGCTCCAGGGCCATGGACCAAGGTAACCAGAAATCTGAGGACATTGTGGCTCCAGGGCCATCAACGAAGGCAACCAGAAATTTTGAGAGCTGGGGCGCCAGGGCCATGAACCAAGGTAACCAGAAATCTGAAACTGTGGTGAGGGGTCCAGGTCCAAAATTAAAAATGGTAACCAAGGAAATCTAGGATGGGATTCCAGGGCCTTTAACCCCGGTAACCAGATATCTGGGATGCGGGAGTTCCATGGGTTTATAAATTGGAAGAAAAACCAAGGAAATAAAATGAACCGGGCTCAGGGCCAATTTTAACCCACCAGGATAACCCAGAAATTTGAGGACACAGCTCCAGACCTTAAAACCAAGTAACCAGTATCTGAGAATGGTGGGCCTACAGGCAATGAAACAAGGGTAAAACCAGAAATCTGAGACGTGGGGGGGCAGATCCCAGGGCGGGGGAACCATTGGTAACCAGAAATCTGAGGATGGAGGGCTCCGGGCCTAACCAGGGCCATGAACACAAGGGTAAATGAAATACTGGGAAAGGGGGCTCCAGGGCTGAACCAAGGTAAACCCGAAATTGAGGAAAGGCAGCTCCAGGGCCATGGACCAAGGTAACCAGAAATCTGAGGACATGGTGGCTCCAGGGCCCTGAACCAAGGTAACCAGAAATCTGAGGACGTGGTGGCTCCAGGGCCATGAACCAAGGTAACCAGAAATCAGAGGATGCGGTGGCTCCAGGGCCATGAACCAAGGTAGAAAACACACTCAAGGCTTAATTAGATATGCAATGATTCACTCTTTACTTATATCTTGCTGACGTGTGCCGTATAACATCTAGACCGCATGGTCCAAATACAGTCTTTTGTCATCATATACAATCAGAAATAAAGGCAATACTTAGCTGCATGAGCTTAAATGTTCATTTTTGTGGGATCCAGCAGCAGAGCTGACAAGTGGTGCGTCCACACTCCACGCTACCAAGCAAGCTTTCGGAACACTACGTTTCCTTC
This sequence comes from Phyllomedusa bahiana, assembly GCA_025379985.1. NCBI lineage: Eukaryota > Metazoa > Chordata > Amphibia > Anura > Hylidae > Phyllomedusa > Phyllomedusa bahiana. Next base: position 13,797 of record JAODAL010016341.1, read on the forward strand.
ATCAGGCATGCGCAGTGTGGTGTGAGGTCCTCATTTAAGCGGATGTCCTTATTGATGCAGGTGAGTATTAACCCTAACATAGACAGACACATTTAAAAACAAAATTGCCATGCAATATTTACATTGTTAACATGCAACATCAAAGCGGTTGTTATTTAGAGAGGTTTAAATTGTTTTGCCTCATAAGAAGCATCGCAAATTAAACACCTCATTGAGGCCCTTTGGAATTAAAGTTTCCAACCTATTTATCCAATAGGCTTCACGCTGGAGTAATTTGATTTTCTTCCTATTGCTATCATGTATAGTATCTTCTTCTAGCACGCACCACCTTAACTCACTGACTGCATGTTTCATAAAAGTGTTGCGCTAACGTAGTTTCGCCATATTTTTTTTTATTTATTTCACCATCATGATCCTTTGTTCTTAATTCTCCTTCTTTTTTGCCATAGTTACGAATGGTAGACTTGTGTTCATTTATTCTGATTTTAATAGCGCAACCTGTTTGCCCTACGTAGCACTTGCCACATGGGCATTTTATTAAATATACAACATTATTGGTACTACATCTGAAATGGCCATTTATGTGTATTGTATGGCCAGTCATTGGATGGGATATGCATGGTCCTTTTATTATAGCCAAACAATTACCACAAGTCATGCATGGAAACGTTCCTGATTTTACAGTTCTCAATCTTTCCTGTCGAGTTTTCTTGGGACTCCTAATGTCTGAACGTACTACAGTGTCACCTATTGATCTAGATTTTTTTTAAATATATCTAGGCTTGAGTTTAAATAAATGTCCTAGTATAGGATCAGATTGTAGAATGTGCCAGTTCTTATTAATAACAGGTCTAATGAGATCAGAGTGTTTATCGTATTTAGTGATGAATGTAAGCCTTTGATCTTCATTAGTTTGATTTTGTTGTTTGAATAATTCACTTCTTTTCAAGCTTTTCCCCTTTAATCCAAAAGGGAAGGAGGTCCAAAATACTATAACCCGTTCTAATTTTTTTTAAAATTTTCTATCATCTCATCTTCATAGTCGATCACAGAGCTTTTCTTCGGGCTAAAATGAATTGTCCCTTGGGGAAAAGCCCAAACATTTGGGGCATGAAGCTCGTCTGTGTTGGGGGTTGTTGCGCCCAGGGGTTTAGAAAAAGGGTTTTTAAACAAACTTTCCTTGTATTTCTTTATAACCCTAACATCCAGGTACCACAACTCAGAATTTTTTTTAAAATGAAAGTGATCAAGGGTGTCTTTGTTAAAGTAGTCATAAACTCGTAAAAATTTCTACATCGTCCCCTTCCACAAAGGAACACGTCACGACGCCCTTTAAAACCATGTGGTTTTTTTAAGAATTTTGGGGTTATTGTGGACAGTTATCTTTCAAAAAATTTCATGAAAATTTAGCTACACTTGGAGCGCGGAGCCCCCATCGAGGTCCCCTGCAGCTGCAAGTAGTAAAGTCCCAAAATCTAAAATAGTTTTTTTATTTAAAAGAAATCCAATAACACTTAAAAACGCAATTTGTATTTTTTTATGCCATCGATGTCAAAGCCTCCCCACGCTTACGGCATTTTCGTACGGATGTTATGAAAAAGGACAAAACCCCAAGGGGTACATATATAACTACATCATACTTTTATATTTCAATATGCTGCAAAAATTTGTTTGGTGTCAAATAAACACTATTATTTTTTTTTTCACGATTTTTTTTAAAAATTCCACTTAAAATTGCCAAGGCTCTAACAATGATCCCATGCCTTACACTATAGGTCATATGAGGGGGAATTCCCTTTGTATTTTTTTTACAAAAAAAAAGCTACGGTGTGCGAGGGCATCAACTTTTATGCTTCCTTATTTTTAGGTCAATTAGGTCATTTAGTACTGCTTCGTTCAGACAAGAATCAATCTCAGCCTTCAATTCAGATGTTGGGTCAGTTCTTAGAACCTTGTACACAATAGGATCAGATAGTTGTTCTATGGCTGCCTGCATGTAATCCTTTTTGTCCACAATTACTGTCGCTCCACTCTTATGAATGGGGAAGTGAGGAGGCTCCCTGACTAATGCTACAAAGGCAATACACAAAAGTCAGCTAAAGTTATATTGTGGCACACTACTGTGTTTCTTGAAGTCCATGAACCAAGGTAACCAGATATCTGAGGACGCTGCAGTTCCATGGCCGTGAAGGAAGATAACCAGAAATAAGAGGAGGCGGCGGCTGCAGGGCCATGAACCAAGGTAACCAGATATCTGAGGATGCGGCAGCTCCAGGGCCATGAACCAAGGTAACCAGAAATCTGAGGATGCGGCGGCTCCAGGGCAATGAACCAAGGTAACCAGATATCTGAGGACGTGGTGGCTCCAGGGCCATGAACCAAGGTAACCAGAAATCTGAGTACGTGGAGGCTCCAGGGCCATGAACCAAAGTAACCAGAAATCTGAGTACGTGGTGGCTCCAGAGCCGTGAACGAAGGTAACCAGAAATCTGAGGATGAAGCAGCTCCAGGGCCTTGAACCATGGTAACCAGATATCTTAGGACGCGTCAGTTCCATGGCCATAAATGAAGATAACCAGAAATAAGAGGACGCGGCTCCAGGGCCATGAACCAAGGTAACCAGAAATCTGAGGATGCAGCACTTCATTCCCTTAAAAACCCAAGCTAAACCCAAAAACTGAGGACATGTGGCCCAGGGGGTATGAACCAAGGTAACCAATATCTGAGAACCGCAGTCCAGGGGGCCCTGAAAAAGGTAGCCAGAAATGTGAGGACGCGGCGGCTCCAGGGCCATGAACCAAGGTAACCAGAAATCTGAGGATGCAGCAGCTCCAGTTCCTTAAACCAAGCTAACCAGATATCTGAGGACATGGTGGCTACAGGGCTAGAACCCAAGGGAACCAAAATCGAGAACGCTGCAGCTCCCCCCCCGGGGCCAAACCAAGTAACCAGAAATATGAGGACGCGGCTGCTCCAGGGCCATGAACCAAGGTAACCAGATATCTGAAGACAGTGTGGCTCCAGGGCTATCGACCAAGGTAACCAGATATCTGAGAACGCTGCAGCTCCAGGGCCATGAACCAAGGGGAAACCAAAAATTTAGGGTGCGGGAGTTTCCCGGCCATAACCAAGGTAACCAGAAACGAGGCATGGTGGCTCCAGGGGTATAACAATTTTCCAATTTTCGAGGACGGGTGGCTCCACTATAACGAAGGTAGCCAGATATCTGTGGGCGGGGGGCTCCCGGGAAGAAAAGGTAAACCCAAAACTAGGACGGGTGGCTTTCCCGGGCCATGAACCAAGGTAACCAGAAATATGAGGGGTGAGGCCCAGGGCCATAACCAAAATAAAAAGAAACGAGAATGTTGCAGCCCAGGGGCCGGACCAAGGGAACCGAAAACTGGGACACGGGGGCTCCCGGGGCCCTGATTAAAGGTAACCAGAAAACTGAGATGTGAGCTCCAGGGGGAAAAAACCAAGAACCAGATATCGAGGGTGTGGGGTCCAGGGGCCCCTTTAAAAAAGTAACCCCCAAATATGAGTTGGGGGCTCCAGGGGCCCTGAACTAAACAAAACCCAAAAACTGAGGATGTTGGCTCCAGGGCCATCAAAGAAGGAACCAGATATCTGAGGGCGTGGTGGTTCCCGGCAATGAAACCCGGGAACCAGATATCTGAGGCACATAGCTCCCGGGCCATGAACCAAGGTAACCAAACGAGGGGTGCGGCAGTTCCAGGGCATAACCAAGTAACGAAGTCTGAGGATCGGCACTCCCGGGCCATGAAAACCAAAGGGAACCAATACTGAGGAGCAGCAGTTCCAGGCCAGAACCCAAGAACCAGATATCTGAGGGGTGCGGCGTTTTCCCGGGCCATGCCAAGGTAACCAAAACTGAGAAGCGGCGGCTCCAGTCAATAAACCCAAGGGAACCAGATTCTGAGAACACAGAGCCCAGGCCCCTGAAAAAGGTAACCAATATCTGAGGAGCGGCATTCCCGGGGCATGAACCAAGGAACCAAAATCTAGGGCGCGGCGCTCCAGGGGGAATGAACCAAGGAACCAATACTGAGGATACGTAGCTTTAGGGCAATGAACCAAGGGAACCAATATCTGGGACCAGTACTCCAGGGCCTTGAACCAAGGTAACCAGATATCTGAGGATGCGGCAGTTCCAGGGCCATGAACCTAGGTAATCAGAAATCTGAGGACATGGTGGCTCCAGAGATATGAACCAAGGTAACCAGAGATCTGAGAATGCTGAAGCTCTAGGGCCATGAACAAAGGGAACCAAAATCGAGGACGCGGCAGCCCAGGGGTTTGAACCCCCGACCAGAAATCTAGGACACAGTAGCTCCAGGGCCTTTTAAACCCAAAGGGAACCAGATATCTAGAATTTTGCAGCTCCAGGGCCTGAACCAAGGAACCAGAAATCTAAACACAGCGGCCCAGGGCATAACCAGGTAACCAAAATCTGAGAACGCAGCGGGCCCGGGCCATACCAAGGTAACCAAAATCAGAAAAGCAGCGGCTCCAGGGATGACCAAGGGAAACCAAAACTAGGACCGGCAGCTCCAGGGGATGAACCAAAGTAAACCCCGAAACTAGGCGTGGTGGGGTCCAGGGGGATGAGCCAAAGGGAATCAAAACGAGGGCAGGTGGCTCCAGGGCTATGAACCAAGGTAACCAAGATCTGAAATGCTGAACTCTAGGGGGGCCATGAACAAGGTAACCAATATCTGAGGCTCGGGAGCTCCCCGGGCTATGAACCAACGAGCCAGAAAACTGAGGGCACAGTACCCAGGGCCCGAACCAAGGAACCAATACAGAATTTTGCAGCTCCAGGGCCATGAACCAAGGTAACCAGAAATCTGAGAACACAGCGGCTCCAGGGTCTGAAACCCGGGGAAAACCCGAAATCTGAGAAAAAAGCGCGGCCCAGGGGATGGACCCAAGGTAACCAAAACCCGAGAACGCAGCGGCTCCAGGGCCCGGACCAAAGGGAACCGAAATCTGAGGACCGGGAGCTCCAGGGCTAAAGAACCAAAGAACCAAAAATCTAGGAGGGTGGCTCCAGGCCATGAGCCAAGGTAATCAGAAACTGAGGAAGGGGCTCCCCGCTATGAACCACGGTAACCAGAGATCTGAGAATGCTGCAGCTCTAGGGCCATGAACCAAGGTAACCAGATACGAGGGCCGGGAGCTCCAGGCTAGAAAAACAACGTAGCCCAAAACTGAGGGCACAGTAGCCCAGGGCCTTTAACCAAGGAACCAGATATCAGAATTTTCAAATCCCGGGGCCCTGGGCCAAATAACCAAAATCTGAGGGGTGGGGGGCGGCTCCAGGGGGCATAAAAGAAGGTAACCAAAATCTGAGGATGTGATGGCTCCAGGGTCATGAACCAAGGTAACCAGAAATCTGAGGATGCAGCGCTCCAGTCCTTTAAAACCCGAACCAGAACGAGGGCGGGTGGCTCCCGTCCCTTTTAACAAAATAACCAGAAATTGAGTATGCGGTTTGGGTGCAGGGCCCCTGAACCAAGGTACCAAAATCTGAGGACACAGATTTTCCCGGGCCACGAACCAAGGAACCAGATACTGAGGGGCGGGAGTTCCCGGGCCAAACCAAGGGAACCAATACTGAGGACACAGTACTCCAGGCCATGAACCAAGGTAACCAAAACTGAGATGCGGGGCCCAGGAAAAACCAAGGGAACCAATATCTAAGGACACAGTAGCCCCGGGCAGAACCAAGGGAAAACCAAAATCTGAGGATGAAGCAGCTCCAGGGCCTTGAACCAAGGTAACCAGATATCTGAGGACGCGGCAGTTCCAGGGCCATAAACCTAGGTAATTAGAAATCTGAGGACGTGGTGGCTCCAGAGATATGAACCAAGGTAACCCGAACTGAAATGCTAAACTCCAGGGCCAGAACCAAGGACCAGAAATCTGAGGGCGCAGCAGTTCCCGGGGATGAACAAGGAACCAGAATCTAGGAAGCGGGAGCTCCCGGGGCCCTAACCAAGGTAACCCGAAACTGAGGACGCACTGCCCAGGGGCCCTGAATCAAGTAACCAAAATCTAGGGGCGGGGCTCAAGGGCTAAACCCGGGGGAAACCCGATATCTAGGACGTTGTGGCCCGGGAAACCAAAGGGGAACCAATAGCGAGGACAGGGGGGCCCAGGGCTAGAACCCAAAGGTAACCAATACTAGAACCCGGGACTACAGGCCCTGAACCCAATTTTCCAAAATCTAGGACCGCTGCTCCAGGGCCATGAACCAAGGTAGCCAGAAATCTGAGGACGAAGCAGCTCCAGGGCCTTGAACCATGGTAACCAGATATCTGAGGACGTGGTGGCTACAGGGCTATGAACCAAGGTAACCAGATATCCGAAGATACGGCTGTTCCAAGGCCATGAACCAAGGTAAAGAGAAATCTGAGGACGTGGTGGCTCCAGGTCTATGAACTAAGGTAACCAGAAATCTGAGAACACTGGGACCAGGCCATGAACCAAAGGTAGCCAAAATTGAGGACGAAGCCTCCCAGGGGCCCGAACCATGGTAAAACAATATCGAGGACTGGTGGGTCCAGGGGTATGAAACCAAGGTAACCAATATCTGAGAATGCGCAGCCCAGGGCCATGAAAAAAGGAACCAAAATCTAGGCGAAGCAGCCCAGGGGCCCTTTAACCATGGTAAACCCGATATCGAGGCGGTCCCTCCAGGCCCCGAGCCAAAAATAAACCAAAAATCAGGATGCGGCCCCCGGGCCAAAACCAAGGTAACCAATACGGATACGGCATTCCAGGACCAGAACCAAAGGGAAAAGAGAAATTTTAGGACGTGGGGCTCCGGCCATGAACCAAGGTAAAACCAAAAAACTTAGAAAAACTGCAGCCCCAGGGGGCCCGAACCAATTTTAAACCCGAATCTGGGAAGGCAGCTCCCGGGCCATGAAACCCAAGTAACCAAAAACTGAGGATGCGGTGGGTCCAGGGGATGAACCAAGGTAACCAAAAATCTGAGGACTTGGATGCTCCAGGGCCATGAATGCTCAGTGTCTCCAGGCAGGAGAATGAACAGGAAGGTTCTTGTTCTGTTTCACCAGAAAGAGATAAGGAGCTGTGATCTAGAAACCTGGAAATGTGCAACCTGCCATCTACAGATCTATAGCCTTCGAGCCCCAGGGAGCCCATATGCCTAAGGGACCCCTGGACAATGTACCACCAGGACTTCTCCAGAGCTTCTCGTCGTTTGAAAGGAAAATTGTCTTATTCTGGGATCACTGCTGGCATCTCCTGAACAGAGACAGATCCTCCCTGAAGAGATGAAGTCATCGGGAAAAGACCATACAACTCCAGCACCAGGCTCTAGGACCCAGGACCATACAGCTCCAGCACCCCCTAGGCCAGGACCAAAAACCTCCACCCAGCTCTAGGACCCCGGACCATACACCCCCAGCACCAGGGTCTAGGACCATGAGCATACACCTCCAGCACAAGAATCTAGGGCCAACCAACACCTCCAATCTAGGCCAGGGCCATACCCTCCACCCAGGGTCTGGAACCAGGGCCAAAAAAACCTCCCCACCAGAATCTAGGACCAGGACCATACAGCTCCAGCACCAGGCTCTAGGACCAGGACCATACAGCTCCAGCACCAGACTCTAGAACCAGGACCATACACCTCCAGCACCTGACTCTAGGATCAGGACCATACAGCCCCAGCTCCCGGCTAGAACCAGACCAACACTCCCGGCTTTTAACCAGGGCCAAAAAACTCCACACCACAATCTAGGACCAGGGACATACACCTCCAGCTCCAGGCTCTAACCAACCATATCCCCCCCCCCCAGGCGCAAAGGGCCCCGGAAACCCAAAACCCCGCACCAGAATCTAGGACCAAGACCAAAACAACCCCACTCCAGCTCTAGGACCGGACCAAATATACCTCCGCACCAGAATCAGGACCAACCATACACCTCCAACCCAGGGTCTAGGGCCAGGACCATACCCTCCCAACAAATCAGGACCAGACCATACAAACCCCACTCCAGGCCTAGGGCCAGGGACCATACCGCTCCAGGCTCTGAACCAGGACCATACAACTCCAGCACCACAATCTAGGACCAGGACCATACACCTCCAGCTCCAGGCTCTAGGACCAGGACCATACACCTCCAGCTCCAGGCTCTAGGACCAGGACCATACACCTCCAGGCTCTAGGACCAGGACCATATACCTCCAGGCTCTAGGACCAGGACCATATACCTCCAGGCTCTAGGACCAGGACCATACACCTCCAGCGGCGGGACTAGGACCATTTCAGCCCGGCTCTAGGCCAGGAAACCATAAAAACCCCAGCCAGGCTCTAGGACCAACCATACCCTCCACACCAGAATCTAGGACTAGGACAAAACACCTCCAGCTCCAGGACCATACACCCCCAGCACCAGGGTCTAGGACCAAGACCATTTTTCTCCACACCCTCCCCACTAGGGTCAGGACCATACCCTCCAGAAACCCAAATCCCAGGGCAAGGACCAACACCTCCACACCAGACTCTGGGCCAGGACCCTATACCTCCAGGCCGGGCTATACACCTCCCCCCAGGCTCTATGACCAGACCATACACCCCATCACCCGGACCCTCGCCCCCTCCAGGGCCCAGGACAGACCCTACACCCCCACTCCAGGCTCTAGAACCCAACCAACACCCCCACCAGCTCAGGGCAGAAAATATACATCCAGCCTCTAGGATCAGGACCATACACCTCCAGCCTCTAGGACCAGGACCATACACCTCCAGGCCTAGACCAGACCTCACCTCCACCTCTAGGGCCAGGCCATACCCCAAGGCCTGACCAGACCATACACCCCACCCAGGGCCATATACCTCCCCCCCCCCGGGTCTAGGGCAAGACCATATACCTCCAGCCTAAGGGACCAGGACAAAACCCCCCACTCCAGGGCCCCAAAACCCCCAGGCTCAGGACCAGACCAACACCTCCAGCTCCAGGACCAGACACCTCCAGGCTCTAGGACCAGGACCCGACACCCCAGGCCTAGACCAGACCAAAAACCTCCCGGCTTTGGACCAGGGCCATACATCCCAGCCTAGGACCCAGGGCCAACCTCCAGCTCCAGGCTCTAGGACCAGGACCATACACCTCCAGGCTCTAGGACCAGGACCATATACCTCCAGGCTTTAGGACCAGGACCATACATCTCCACCCAGGACCAGGGGCCATACACCCCAGTCCAAGGGTCTAGACAAGGACCTAAAAACCTCCAGGCTCTAGGACCAGGACCATACACCTCCAGCTCCAGGACCAGACACCTCCAGGCTCTAGGACCAGGACCAGACACCTCCAGGCTCTAGGACCAGGACCATAAACCTCCAGGCTCTAGGACCAGGACCATACCCTCCGCTTTCCCGGCTTTTAGGGGCCAGGACCATATACCTCCGGCTCTAGGCCAGACCATTCGCCCCCCGCTCCCGGCTTTAGGACAAGGGGCATACAAACTCCCCGGGTTTTGGGAACCCGGACCATAATCTCCCGGCTCTTTGGGGCCCGGGGACCCCCTTCTCTCCTCTATAAACAGCTCTTGGTTTGGACGGGAGTGTTTACATTTTAACAATAGCCTCCTGTCAGGGTTTCTCCATGGCCCCCGAAGCTGCTGACGTCTGCGACCCCCGCACCTCTCATATTACCCAAACCACAAGGGAGGGTCCGCGGCCAAATACAGGAAACCGGAGGACGGCGCAAGGACGGGGGACACAGAGGGGGAGACTGTGCCCCAAATCAGGAGCACTGCAGAGGCAGCACAATCCTCTATATCCAGCTCTATAAATTTCAAAAGGACTATTTCCCCCATATCCAGCTCTATAAAACAACAGGACTTTTCCTCCATATCCAGCTCCAATTTTTTCACAAAAAGGTTTAACCTCCATAACCAGCTTTTATATACACACAGGACTTTTCCTCCAAAATTCCAGCTTTTCTTAAAACACACAGGACTATCCTCCCTTTTTCCAGCTCTATATCACACAGGGGGCTATCCTCCTTTTCCCGCCTCTTTTATATACCACCAGGGGTATCCCCATATCCAGTTTTATAAAACACCCCAGGCTTTTCCTCCATATCCCGCTCTGTATGTACACAGGACTATTTCCCCCATATCCAGCTCTTATATATAACACACAGGGGAAACCTCATATCCAGCTCTAAAAATACACAAGAAATATCCTCCATAAACCAAACTCTCTATATATACACAAAGGACTATCATCCCTTCCAGCCTTTTATAAAATACACACAGGGCTTTTCCCCATATCCAGCTCTAAAAAACAAAAGGGCAAAACCTCCATCCATCTATAACACAGGGCTTCCTCCATATCCACTCTATATGTACACAGGACTATCCTCCATAAACCAATTTTCTATTTTTTACACCCAGGACGAACCTCCATTTCCAGCCTTTTAATTTTACACACAGGGCAAACCTCCATATCCAAGCTCTCTAATTTACACACGGACTTTTCCACCCTTTTCCAGTCTATTTTCCACAGGGCTATCCCCCCTTTTCCCGCTCTATATACACACAGGGCTATCCCCCCATATTTTCCCGCTTATAAAACCCCAGGACTATCCTCCATACCACTCTATTTACCATAGGAAATATCCTCCATATCCAAACCTCCCAAATTTAAAACAAGGAATTTCCTCTTAAACCAGGCCCCCTTAAAAACACACAGGACTATCCTCTATATCCCCGGGTTATATACACAAAAGAACTATCCCCCATATCCGGTCTAAATACACCCCAAAAACTATCCTCCTTTTCCGCTCTTTTATACACACAAAGGACCCATCCTCCTATCCAGCTCTCTTTATTTACACACAGGAAAACCTCCTATCCACCTCCCAAAAAATTTAAAAACCCGGACTATCCTTTCCTATCCCGCTCTATAAACACAAGGGGGCTATTCCTCCCTATCCAGCTCTCTATATATATCACACAGGGCTATCCTCCCCTATCCAGCTCTATATTTCCCCATAGGAAAAAACCTTTCCCTATTTAGCCCCTTTATCACCCCCAGGGGCTATCCCCCATATCCCCTCTTTTTCACAAAAGGGCTATCCCCCCATGTCCAGTCTATATACCCCACAGGACTGTCCCCAATATCCGCTCTAAATACACATTTGGACTATCCTCCATATCCAAACTCTCTATTTTTAAAAACATAGGACTATCCCCCCATATCCAGCTCTCCCCTTTTATACAAATAGGACTTTTCCATACCCCGTCTCTAATTACACACAGTTTTAAACCTCCATATCCAAAACTCTAATACAAAACCCGGGGCTATCCTCCAAATCCAAACTCTATAAAATACACGTTTTTTAAACCTTTCCCTATCCCGCTCTAATAAAACACAGGCCCATCCCCATATCCAGCTTTATATACACCAGGATCCCCCCATATCCACTCTATATACACACAGGGCCCACCTCCATATTTCTTTTCTTAAAATACCCCACAGGACTTTCCTTCCCCTAACCCGCTCAAAATAACAAAGGGCTGTCCTCCATATCCAGCTCCTATACACACAGGACTTTTTCCCCATATCCAGCCCTTTTTATATACACAAGGCGGGCCCCCCAAATCCACTCTCTATATATACACACGGGCTTTTCCTCCCCTATCCAGCTCTATATACACACCCGGGGCAAACCTCTATATCCAGCCCCTTATAATCCCCACAGGACTATCCCCCCAAACCTCCTCTATATACACACAGGGGTTAAACCTCCCCTATCCCCGCTCTATATACACACAGGACTATCCTCCATAACATCCCTATTAAAACACACAGGGGCTATCCTCCATATCCACTCTATTAAAAACAACAGGGCTGTCCTCCCCTATCCGCTTCCCATACACACAGGGGGCTTTTTTCCATATCCAGCTCCCATATAACACAGGACCATCCCCATATCCAGCTTTTATATTACAAAACAGGGGCTATCCTCCAATCCAGCTCTCTATATAACCACAGGGCTTCCTCCATATCCAGCCTCTATATTTACACACAGGACTATCCTCCAAAACCGCTCCCATATACACACAGGGCTATCCTCCATAAAACATCTCTAAAATAACACAAGGATATCCTCCATATTCCCGTTATATAAACACAGGACTGTTTTTCTATAAACCAAACTCTTCCCATAAAAACCCGTTTTATCCTCCATTTCCAGCTCTTTTAAAACACACAGGAAATATCCTCCATTTTTCCCCTCCTTTTAAATATACCCCACAGGGCCCATCCTCCAAATTAGCTCTATATACACACGGAACTATCCTCCATATCCAGCTCTATATATTTCACACAGGAAAAAATATCCCCCAAAAACTCTTATTTATACCAAAAGGAAATTTTTCCATTCCAAACCCTATATACAAAAAAGTTTTTAAACCTCCATATCCAAACCCCTATATATACCCCAAAAGGGCCCCAAACCTCCCTTCCACTCTCTATATACACCCCAGTTGTTTCCTCCATATCCCGCTTTTTATATTTCACACAGGGACTTTAACCTCCATAAACCAACTCTATATATAACCCCCACAGGATATCCTCCTATCAGCTCTATAAACACACAGGGCCCATCCTCCAAAACCAGCTCTCAAAATACACACATAGGACTATTTCCCCCAAAAATCCGCTCTATATACACACAGGGCTATCCTCCAAAACCAGCCTTATATATACCACAGGATAATTTCCCCCATATCCACCCCTATATCCACACAGGACTTAAAACCTCCAAAATTTCCGCTTTTATATACACACAGGATAACCCCCATATCCCGCCCCTATAATACACACAGGGCTATCCTCCTATCCAGCCTATATATAACACAGGAAATCCTTTCCCTATCCAGCCCCTATATACAAACAGGGCCCATCCCCCCCTATCCAGCTCTCCCATAAACACACGTTTTTTATCCTCCCTAATTTCCCGGTCTATTATAACACAGGGGTATTTTCCAAATCCGCTCTCTAAATACACACAGGGGCTATCCTCCATATCCCCGCTCTCTATATTAAAACATAGGGCTTTCCCCAATCCAGCTCTATAAAACCACAGGACTATCCTCCATATCCAAACTCTCTTTAAAATACACACAGGGAAATAAACCTCCATATCCCCTCTATAAAACACAAGGGGCTATCCTTTCCTTTTCCAGCTCCCATATAAAAACAGGATATCCTCCCCTATACATCTCTAAATACAAAACAGGACTTTCCTCCAAATTTTCCCCTCTAATAAACCCCAAAAGGGCTTTCCCCCCAATCCAGCTCTAAAAACACACAGGGCTATCCTCCATATCCAAAACTCTATATAACAACAGGACTGTCCTCCATATTCCCCGCTCTCCTTTTATAAAAACACACAGGACCCATCCTTTCCCTATCCAGCTCCTATTTTATCCCACGGACTATCCCCCATTCCTCCCCTATATACACAAAAGGGCAAACCCCATATCCAGCTCTAAAAAAACACAAAAAAACTATCCTCCTAAAAATTCCCCCCCTCTATTTTTAAAAACACAGGACTATCCTCCATATCCTACTTTAAAAACACAGGACTGTCCCCCCATTTCCGCTTTTTTAAAATTAACACCAGGAAATATTTCCCCCAATTTTCCTCCTTATTTTCACACAGGGCTATCCTCCCCTATCCAGCTCTTTATACACACCCGGAATATCCTCTATATCCAGCCTCTCTAAAATTCCACACCCGGACCCATCCCCATATCCTCCTCTATATAAACACAGGGGTTTTCCTCCTTTTCCACTCTTTTATACACCCCAGGGGCCCATCCTCCATATCCCCCGCCTATATACACACAGGGGCTATCCTCCAATTTTTTCCAGCCTATATACACACAGGACTGTCCCCCCATATCCGTTTCTATACACACAAGGGGCTTCCTCCATTTTCCATCTATAAAACACAAAAGGCCTTTCCTCCCTAACCAGCTCTTTTATATTTACACACGGACTATCCTCCATATCCACTCTTTTATAACACAGGGGCTTACCCCATATTTCAACTTAAATACACACAGGCTATCCCCGTTTTCCAGGGGGGGGGGGGGGGGGGGGGGGGCGGGGGGGGGGGGCTTAAAAAACACCGGGCTGTTTCCCATATCCAGCTCTCTTTAAAACACAGTTTTATCCTCCATATCCACTCTATATACCACAAAGGGCTATCCTCCATAACCCGCCCCTTTTATATATAAACACAGGACTATCCTCCATACCCGCTCTATATTTCACACAGGACAAACTCCATATTTCCGCTCTATAATAACCCCAGGGCTATCCTCCATATCCACCTTTATTACCCCACAGTTGTATTTCCCCCCTAACCACTTTTATATACAACCCGGGCTATCCCCCAATTCCCGCTCTCTATATTTAAAAAACATGGCTATCCCCCCCATACCCGCCCATATAACACACGGGCTATCCTCCATATCCACTTTTCTATATACACACAGTTGTTTTCCTCCATATCCCCGTTTTTATACAAAACCCCGGGGTATCCTCCATATCCAGTCTATATAACACACCCGGGCTATCCTCCATATCCAGTCTATATACACACAGGACTATCCTCCTTTTCTTGCTCTCTATATACACACATAGGGCTATCCTCAATATCCAGCTCTATATTCACACAGGACTATCCTCCTTTTCCAAACTCTCTATAAAAAATACACACAGGACTATCCTCCCTATCCACTCTATATACACACAGGACAATTTCCCCCTTTTCCAGCTTATATAAACACAGGGCTATCCCCCCCCCCCCCTTCCCCCCTTTTCCGCTTATATATACACACGGACTATCCTCCATATCCGTCTATTCACACAAAAGGATATCCTCCATATCCAGCTCTCTATATACACACGTTGTTTTCCTCCATATCCAGCCCCTTTTATTCACACAGGGGTAAACCTCCATATCCCGCTTTATATATACACCCCAAGGGGCTAAACCTCCATATCCCCGCTCTCTATTTTAAAACACATAGGACTATCCTCCCCTATCCAGCTCTATATACACAAAAGGACTAACCCCATACCAGCTCTCTATATATACACACAGGACTATCCTCCATATTTCCCGCTCTATTACACACAGGGGCTTCCTCCCTTTTCCCCCCCATATACACACGGGGCTATCCTCCATATTTCATCTTTTATATACACACAGGGGCTATCCCCATATTTCCCGGGTTTATATAAAACACAGGACTGTCCTCCATAAACCCCTCCTATAAAACCAGGGCTTTTCCTCCCCTATCCAGCTCTATATCACACAGGACTGTCCCCCCATATCCCCGCTCCCTTTTTACACACAGGACTGTCCCCATATCCAACCCTCTATATATCCACACAGGACTATCCTCCATATCATCCTCTATATACACACAGGGGTATCCCCCATATCCACTCTTATTCACACAGGACTATTTCCCCATTTTTCATCTCAAAATTTTCACCAGGACTAAACCCCATTATCCACTCTTTTATACACACAGGGCTGTCCCCCCATATCCCGCTCTTTAAAACAGGACTATCCCATATCCGCTCTAATACACACAGGACTAACCCCCCATATTTCCCCTCTATATCACATAGGATTTTTCCCCCATACCAGCTCTCTATATATACACACAGACAACCCTTCCCCCCCCCAATCCAGCCTATATACCCCACAGGGCTATCCTCCATATCCAGCTCAAAATACCCCACGGGAAATATCCTCCATAACCGGGTCTCTATATTTCACACAGGGGGTATCCCTAAAATCGGGGTTACTATATAAACACAGGGGCTATCCTCCAAAACAGCTCTCTAAATATACCACAGACTAATCTCTTTATCGAAATTATCTTATAAACACAAAGGGCTGTTCTCTATATCCCTCTCCCTATACCACAGTTGTATCCTCCATATCCAGCTCTTTTATCACAAGGGCATCCTCCATATCCCCTCTTTTATAACCCCCACAGGGAATAACCTCCATACCACTCTATATAAAACACACAGTTTTTATTCCCCTATCCCGCTTATATTTCACACAGGGCTATCCCCCCTTTTCCAGCTTTTCCCATTATACACACAGGACCCATCCTCCATATCCAGTCTCTATAACACACAGTTGTATCCCCCATATCCCGCTTTTATATACACACAGGGCTTTTCCCCTATCCAGCTCTATTTATACACACAGGAATCCCCCATATCCCCTCTATATCACACAGGGCTATCCCCCAAATCCACTCCCTATATACACACATAGGACTATCCCCATATCCAGCTCTATATACACACAGGACTACCTCCATATCCCGCTCTATATAAAACACACAGGGATATTTCCCCCATACCAGCTCTATATATACACAAGGACTAAACCTCCTATCCAACCCCCTATATACACACAGGACTATCCTCCAAAATTTTCCCGCTCTATATTAAAAACCCGGACTATCCTCCTATCCAGCCTTTTTTTTTTAACCCACAGGACTATCCTCCATATCCAGGGTCTCTATTAAAAAAACACAGGGGGCTATCCTCCATATCCCGCTCTTTTATATACACACAGGACTACCTCCATTTTCCCCCAAATTATATAAAAACAGGACTAAAACCCCCATATCCAAACTCTCAAAATACACACAGTTGTATCCTTTCCCTATCCAGTCTAATAAACACAGTTTCTATTTTCCCCCATTCCCAGCTCTCCATATATACCACAAAGGGCATCCTCCATATCCAACTCTATATAAAAACCACAGGGTTCCTCCATTTTCCAGCTCTATATACAAACAGGGGGCAAAACCCCCCATATCCAGCTCTTATATACACACGTTGTTTTCCCCCCATATCCCTCTATATACAAAACAGGATAAACCATCAAATCCGCTCTTTTATACACACGGGGGGTATCCTCCCCAAACCAGCTCTATATGTACAAGGACTACCCCATATCCCCGCTCTATATGAAAACAGGAAATATCCTCCATATCCCGCTCTATATGTAAAACAGGGCTTTCCCCCCAAAATCCAGCTTATTTTACAACAGGATAAACCTCATATCCAGGGTTTCTAATACACACGGGCTAAACCTCCAATCCGCTCTATAAACACGGACTATCCTCCCTACCAGCTCCCATATACAAAACAGGACTATCCCCCAAATCCAGCTCTCTATATACACACACAGGACTATCCTCCCAAACCAGCTCTATATACACACAGGACTAACCTCCATATCCAGCCTCTATATATACACACAGGGGGCTATCCTCCATACCGCTCTTTAAACACACAGGACTTTTCCTCCATATTTCCCGCCTCTATATAACATAGGGACTAAACCCCCCCATATCCCGCTCTCTTTATACACCCGGCCTATTCTCCCCTATCCCGCCCCTAAATACACACAGGGCTTTTCCCCCATATCCCGCCCTAATTTTACAACAGGGCAAACCCCCATTTTTCCAGCTTAAAATACACCCCAGAAATATCCTCCATATTTCCCCTTTTATTTTTAAACAGGACTATCCCCATATCCAAACTCTCTATATATAAAACCAGGGTTTTCCTCCAAAACCAGCTCTCTAATTTTTATAAACACAGGACAATCCTCCATATCCAAGCTCTAAATACACCAAGGGGGGTATCCTCCAAAATCCAACCCCTAAAATATACACACAGGACTATCCCCATATCCACTCTCTTTACACACAGGACCATCCTCCATATCCCGCTCTCTATATTTTACACCAGGGCCCAAACCTCCATATCCCCTCTATTTTTCAAAACGGACTATCCTCCTTTTCCCGCTCTCTATATTACACACAGGACAATCCTCCCTATCCAGCTCTATATAACACACGGGCTATTTCCCTTTATATCCAGCTCTTTATACAAAAGGGCTTTTCCTCCATTTTCCCGCTCTATATAAACACAGGAATTCCCCCTTTTTCAGCTCTATATTTCACCTAGGACCCATCCTCCATATCCTTTAAAAAGTAAAAGGGGTGTGCACTTTTAATATATTTCTTTGAAAACGTAAAACATAGGTGCACACTGAAAGGCAATGACATACAACTAAAACATAAATCAGGGCAACCCAAAGGGCTAAGTTTAAACCTAAAATTTATAATTTTGGAATATAGGGAAAAGCTTTTTAGCTAAGGAAAATAGAAAAACCTGGACTCTTAGTTTTCTTTTTTATCAAAGATTGTATTAAGCTCCCTCCCAAACGTCAAGGGGTTTTTCCCGAGCAGGTTTTTCCCCAACTAAAACATTTTTCCTTAAGGAGCCATTTTGGGACTGCCACTTTCCCCCAGGGGGTGATAGGGAACTGCAATTGAGTTAACCTGCACATATTTAAATGAGGTGGTTGGTGCGCAAAACCAATGAGATTGCCCTTTCCCCAAATAGACTTTTAAAATGTAAAAGGCTTTTTCACTCTAAAACTATACGTTTCCTGCAATAGGTGCTCCTCTGGGTCACTCAGGAAGGTGTCCTGCCTAGGCTGCCCCCCTGAGGTCACCAGGATAGGTGTCCTGATAGGGTGCTCCCTGGGGTCCTCAGGATAGGTGTCCTACTAGGCTGCCCCTTGGGGCACTCAGGATAGGGGTCCTGCATGGGGTGTCCCCTTGGGGTCACTCGGATAGGTGCCCTGACAGGGGGCCCCTTGGGGGCACTCGGTGGGTCCCGCACTAGGCTGCCCCTCTGAGGTCACTCAGGATAGGTGTCCTGTATAGGTGCCCCCCGGGGCATCAGGTTCCTGCACTAGGCTGCCCTCTGGGGTCCCAGGATAGGTGTCCTCACTAGGCTGCCCCCCCTTGGGGGCCTAGGATGGTTGTCCTGCCTGGTGCCCCTCTGGGTCCCCTAGGATAGGTTCCTGCATAGGATGCCCTCGGGGTCATCGGATGGTGTCCGCACTAGGGTGGCCCTCTGGGGTCACTAGGGGTCCTGCATAGGCGCCCCTCTGGGGCACTCAGGAAAAGGGGTCCTTTCCTTGGCTGCCCCTCTGGGATCATCAGGATAGGTGTCCTGATAGGGTTTCCCCTCTGGGGGACCCCAGGGTAGGGGTCCTGACTAGGGTGCTCCTCTGGGGTCCCAGATAGGTGTCCGCACTAGGCTGCCCCTCTGAGGTCACTCGGGTAGGTGCCTGCACTAGGTCCCCCCTTGGGGGCACTCAGGATAGGTTCCTGCAATAGGATGCCCCGCTGGGGGCACTCCGGATAGGGGTCCCCCCACTAGGCTGCCCCCTCGGGGTTTTACTCGGTGTCCTGATAGGCTGCCCCTCTGGGGTCATCAGGAAGGTGTCCTGCACTAGGCTGCCCCTCTGGGTCATCAGGATAGGTGTCCTGCACTAGGCTCCCTTGGGGTCACTCAGGATAGGTTTTCCCCATAGGGTGCTCCTCTGGGGTCACCAGGATAGGGGTCCTGCACAGGCTGGGCCCCTCGGGGGCACTCGATAGGTTCCTTGCATGGGGTTTCCCCCCTTTGGGGGGACCAGGATGGTTCCTGACTGGCTGCCCCTCTGGGGTCATCAGGATAGGTGTTTCCTGCATAGGCGCCCCTCTGGGGTCATCAGGATAGGGTTTCCGCATAGGATGCCCCTCTGGGGTCATTTAGGATGGTGCCTGCACTAGGCTGCCCCTTGGGCACTCAGGATAGGGTCCTGCACTAGGCTGCCCCTTGGGGTCACTCAGGATAGGTTTTCCCCGCACTAGGGCCCCTCTGGGGTCACTCAGGTGGTGTCCCCCCCTTGGTGCCCCTCTGGGGGCATCAGGATAGGTGCCTTCACTGGCTTTCCCCTTTTGGGGTCCTCAGGATAGGGGTCCTGCACTAGGCGCCCCTTGGGTCATCAGGATAGGTGTCCTGACTAGGCTGCCCCTGGGCATCAGGATAGGGTCCCGCATGGCTGCCCCTCTGGGGGCACCCAGGATAGGTTTTTCCTGCACAGGATGCCCCCTCTGGGTCATCGGATAGGGTTTTCCCGCAATAGGCTGCCCCCTGGGGTACCAGGTGTCCTGCACTGGCGCCCCTTGGGTTTCATTTAGGGAGGTGTCCTCACTAGGCTCCCCCCTGGGATCCCTCAGGATAGGTGTCCCGACTAGGCTGCCCTCTGGGGTCACTCAGGGTAGGTGTCCTGCACGGTCCCTCTGGGGTCCCAGGATAGGTGTCCTGCCCTAGGGCCCCCCTTGGGGGGTTTAGGTAGTGCCCTGACTAGGTGCCCCCTCTGGGGGGCCCTAGGTAGGGGTCCTGCATAGGATGCCCCTCTGGGGGGCCTCAGGTAGGTGTCCCGCACAGGGCCCCTCTGGGGTCCTCGGGGTCCTGCACTAGGGCCCCTTGGGGTTTTATCAGGGTAGGTGTCCTGCACTAGGTGCCCCTTGGGATCCCTCAGGAAGGGGACCCCGCACTTGGGTCCCCTCGGGGTCCTCAGGGTATGGGTCCTGCACTGGCTCCCCTCTGGGGGCATCAGGTAGGTCCCTGCATAGGTGCCCCCTGGGGGACTCAGGTAGGTTCCCACTAGGCTGCCCCTCTGGGGTCAATCGGATAGGTGTCCTGCACTAGGTGCCCCTTGGGGGCATCAGGAAGGGTCCTGCCAGGCTGCCCCTTGGGGTCACTAGGATGGTGCCTGCACTAGGCTGCCCCTCTGGGTCATCAGGAAGGTGTCCTGCACTGGTTTCCCCCTGGGGGTTTACTTTGGATAGGTGTCCCGCACTAGGTTTCCCCCCTTTGGGGCACTAGGGTCCTGCAATAGGGTGCCCCTCTGGGGGCATCAGGATAGGTGTTTCCCGCACTAGGGTCCCTCTGGGTTTTACTCAGGTAGGTTTTCCGCACTAGGCTGCCCCTCTGGGGTCATCAGGATAAATGTCCTGACTAGGTTTCCCCCGGGGTCATCAGGGTAGGTGTCCCGCACTGGCTG
The DNA here is from genome assembly GCA_025379985.1 of Phyllomedusa bahiana. NCBI lineage: Eukaryota > Metazoa > Chordata > Amphibia > Anura > Hylidae > Phyllomedusa > Phyllomedusa bahiana. The sequence continues at coordinate 34,841 of JAODAL010016341.1, forward strand.
CTCCTCTGGGGTCACCCGGGTTTGGGGTCCTGCACTAGGCTGCCCCTCTGGGGTCATCAGGATAGGTGCCCCGCACTAGGCTGCCCTCTGGGTATCAGGATGGTGTCCGCAAATTGGATGCCCTCTGGGGTCACTCGGAAGGTGTTTCCCCCCCCAGGCGCCCCTTGGGGTCACCAGGTGTCCTGCACTAGGCTGCCCCCGGGGGGCACTCGGATAGGTGTCCTGCACTGGCTGCCCCTCTGGGATCACTCGGGTAGGTGTCCTGCACTGGCTGCCCCCCTGGGGGGCACTCAGGATAGGTGTCCTGCACTAGGCTGCTCCCCCGGGGGGCACTCGGAAATGTCCTGCAAGTGCCCTCTGGGGTCACTAGGAAGGTGCCCCCGCACTAGGCTGCCCCTCTGGGGTACTCAGGATAGGTGTCCTGCCAGGGCCCCTCTGGATCACCAGGATGGTGTCCCGCATAGGGCCCCTTGGGGTCCTCAGGATAGGTGTCTGCCTAGGCGCCCCCTTGGGTCCCCAGGGGTTGGGTCCCGTATTGGGTTCCCCCCTTGGGGTCACTCAAAGGGCAGTGTCCTGCACAGGCTGCCCCTCTGGGGTCCTCGGATAGGGTCCCCGCCAGGCTGCCCCCCTTTGGGGGCACTCAGGATGGTGCCCCTGACTAGGCGCCCCCTGGGGTCACTCGGATAGGTGCCGCACTGGCTGCCCCCCTGGGGGCAACCCGGGTAGGTGTCCTGCAAAAGGCTGCCCCCCCCGGGGTCATCAGGAAGGTGTCCGCCTAGGCGCCCCCCGGGGTACTCAGTGTCCCGCACTGGCTGCCCCTCTGGGTCATCAGGATTAGGTTCCTGCATAGGTTTCCCCTCTGGGATCCTCGGTGGTGTCCTGCACTAGGTGCCCCCCTTGGGTCACTAGGTTTGGTGTCCTGCACTAGGCTGCCCCTCTGGGGTCACTCAGGATAGGTCCCGGCACTAGGCGCTCCTTGGGGGCATCAGGGTAGGGGTCCTGATAGGGTGTCCTCTGGGGCACCGGATGGTGTTGCACTAGGCTGCCCCCTGGGGTCAATCGGTTTAGGTGTCCTGCCTGGCTGCCCTTGGGGGGCATGATAGGTGTCCTGCTCTAGGCTGCCCCTCTGGGGTCACTCAGGGTAGGTGTCCTGCACTTGGGCCCTCTGGGGTCATCAGGTTTGGGGTCCTGCCTGGGGTGCCCTTGGGGTCTTTTAGGGTAGGGTTTGGGGCCTGCACTAGGGTGCCCCCTTTGGGGGCACTCAGGGTTTGGGTCTTGCCTAGGCTGCCCCCTGGGGTCACTCGGATGGTTTTCCTGCAAGGGTGCCCCCCGGGGTCCTCAGGATAGGGGTCCTTCACAGGTGCCCCTCTGGGGGCACTCAGGGGGTGTCCTGCATAGGCGCCCCCCCGGGGTCCTCAGGATAGGTGTCCTGCACTAGGCTGCCCCCCTTTGGGGGCCTCGGATTGTGTCCTGCACTAGGGCGCCCCTCTGGGGTCCTAGGATAGGTCCCTGCCTAGGCTGCCCCCTGGGGGCACCAGGTAGGTGTCTGCACTGGGTTTTCCCCTTCGGGGGCACCAGGATAGGTGCCCGCCCAAAGGGTGCCCCTCGGGGTCATCAGGTGCCTCATAGGCTGCCCCTCGGGGTCATCAGGATAGGTGTCCTGCACTAGGCTTTCCCCCCTGGGTCCTGGATAGGTGTCCTGCATAGGCTGCCCCCCTGGGGTCACCAGGATAGGGGGTCCTGCACTAGGTGTCCTTTTTGGGGTCATGGATAGGTGTCCTGCATAGGGTGCCCCTCTGGGGTCACTCGGATAGGGCCCTGCACTAGGCTGCCCCCTTTTGGGGGCACCGGATAGGTGTCCTGCCTTTTGGATCCCCTCTGGGGTCCTCAGGTTTGGTTTTCCCGACTGGCGCCCTTGGGGTCCTCAGGTTCCTGACTAGGCTGCCCCTTGGGGTCTGGTAGGTTCCCGCACTAGGCGCCCCTCTGGGGTCATCAGGATAGGTGACCTGCACTGGGGTGCCCCTCTTGGGGGCATCAGGATGGTGTCCTGCACTAGGGGCCCCCCCGGGGGGCACTCGGGTAGGTGCCCGCATAGGGCCCCCTGGGGGGCCTCAGGATAGGTGTCCTGCCTAGGCTGCCCCTTGGGGGTACTAGGAAGGTTTTTCCCGCACTAGGTGCCCTCTGGGGTATCAGGGGTAGGGTTTTTCCTGAAATAGGCTGCCCCCTGGGGTCACTCAGGGAAAGGGGGGGCCCGCATAGGCTGCCCTCTGGGGGCCCCAGGATAGTGTCCCGCATTTTGATGCCCCTCTGGGGCCCTCGGATAGGGCCCGCACTAGGTGCCCCTTGGGGTCACTCAGGTTTTTCCTGCACAGGCTGCCCCTCTGGGGGCACTCAGGAAAGGTGTCCCCGCACTAGGGTGCCCTTGGGGTCACTCAGGATAGGTGTTCCCCGCACTGGTGCCCCCCCTGGGGTCACTCAGGATAGGTGTCCGCCTGGATGCCCCTTTGGGGGGGCCCCGGGAAGGTGTCCCGCATAAAGGTCTCCCCTGGGGTCACTCAGGATAGGTGTCCTTTCCCAGGCGCCCCTCTGGGGTCCTCAGGATTGGGGCCCCGCACTAGGTGCCCCCGGGGTCACTCAGGATAGGTTCCTGCACTAGGATGCCCCTCTGGGGGGGACTCAGGATAGGTTCCCATTGGCTGCCCCTTGGGGTCATCAGGTGTCCTGCATAGGCTGCCCCTCTGGGGTCATCAGGGTATTCCTGCATAGGCTGCCCCCCTGGGTCACTCAGGATATGTTCCCGCCTAGGCTGCCCCCCTGGGGTCACTCGGGTAGGGGTTGCATTTGGCTGCTCCTCTGGGGTCATCAGGATAGGTTTCCCGCAAGGCTGCCCCTTGGGGTCACTCGGTAGGTGCCCTGCACTAGGCTGCCCCCCTGGGGTCATCGGATAGGGTCCTCATAGGGTTTCCCCTCTGGATCATAGGGTGGTGTCCGCCTAGGCTCCCCTCTGGGGTCACCGGAAAGGGGTCCTGCACAGGTGCCCCTCTGGGGTCCTCGGGTAGGGGGTTTCCCGTACTAGGTTTTCCCCTCTGGGGGGCACCGGGGTCAGGTTTCCCGCACTGGTGCCCCTCGGGGGGCCCCGGATAGGTGTCCTGCACTGGTGCCCCCCTGGGGTCACTAGGATAGGTGCCCTGCATGGCGCCCCTTGGGGTCACTCAGGGAAGGGGTTTCATAGGCTGCCCCCCTGGGGGCACTCAGGATAGGTGTCCTGCACTAGGGTTTCCCCCTGGGGTCACTCGGGAAAGGTCCCTTCACTAGGGGCCCCTGGGGTCACAAGGATAGGTGCCCCACAAAGGGGCCCCCCTGGGGGCATCAGGATAGGTGTCCTGCACTGGTGCCCCTTGGGGTCATCGGAAGGTGTCCTGAATGGCTGCCCCTCTGGGGTCACTCGGATAGGGGTTCCCCGCACTAGGCTGCTCCTCTGGGGTCCTAGGATAGGTGTCTGCATAGGTGCCCCCTGGGGTACTCGGATAGGTTTCCTGACTAGGTCCCTCTTGGGCCCCCGATAGGTGTCGCATAGGTGCCCCTTGGGGTCACTCAGGATTTGGGCCCTGATAGGCTGCCCCTCTTGGGGGGCACTCAGGATAGGTCCTGACTAGGCTGCCCCTCTGGGGTCACTCAGGTAGGTGTCCTTCACTAGGTGCCCCCTTTGGGGGCACTCAGGGTAGGGTCCTCACTTTTGGATGCCCCTTTGGGGTCACTAGGATAGGTGTCCTGCCTAGGTCCCCCCTTTGGGGGCCCCTCGGATAGGTGTCCTGCACTGGTCCCCTCTGGGTCATCAGGTGGGGGTTTCCCGCATAGGGCCCCCCTTTGGGGTCACTCAGGGTTCCCCTCTGGTGCCCCTCTGGGGTCACCCGGATAAAGGTGTCTGCACTAGGCTGCCCCTCTGGGGTTCAGGATAGGTGTCTGCATAGGCTGCCCCTTGGGGTCACTAGGATAGGGGGTTTTCCCGCATAGGCTGCCCCTCTGGGGCATGGTAGGTGCCTGCACAGGGTGCCCCTTGGGGGCACTCAGGATAGGTGCCCTGCACTAGGCTGCCCCTCTAGGGTCACTCAGGATAGGTGCCTGCACAGGCTCCCCTCTGGGGTACCAGGGTGGTTTTCCTGCATAGGCGCCCCCCTGGGTCACTCGGATGGTGCCTGCACTAGGATGCCCCTCTGGGGTATCGGAAGGTGTCCCCCACTAGGTGCCCTCTGGGGTCACTGGTGTCCTGCCAGGCTGCCTTTTGGGGGCACTCAGGTGTCCGCCGGCTGCCCCTGGGGTCATCAGGATAGGTGTCCTGCACTAGGGTGCCCCCCTGGGGTCATCAGGAAAGGGTTTTTCTGCACTTGGGTGCCCCTTGGGGTCACTCAGGATAGGTGTCCTCACTAGGGGTCCCCCTGGGTCACTCAGGATAGGGGCCCCCCTAGGCTGCCCCTTTGGGTATCAGGTGGTGCCTGCACTAGCTGCCCCTTTGGGTCATGGATAGGTGTTTCCGCACTAGGGTTTCCCCCTGGGGGCACTCAGGGTGGTGTCCCGCAAGGGTGCCCCCTGGGGTCCCCTCAGGATAGGTGTCCTTCACTACTTTTCCCCTTGGGGTCCTAGGATTTGTCCTATAGGTGCCCCCCTGGGGGCCTAGGTGTCCTGCACTAGGTGCTCCCTTTTAGGTCATCAGGATCGGTGTCCTGCATAGGTGCCCCTCTGGGGTTCTCAGGATAGGTTTCCTGCAAAGGTGCCCCTCGGGGCCTCAGGGTCCGCACTGGTGCCCCTCTGGGGTCACTCAGGGGTTTCCCGCACTAGGTGCTTTTCTGGGGTCACTCAGGATAGGTGTCCTGCATAGGCTCCCCTTGGGGGCACTCAGGTAGGTGTCCTTCCTAGGTGCCCCTCTGGGGTCCTCAGGAAGGTGCCCGCACTAGGCTGCCCCTTTGGGGTCCTCAGGGTAGGGGTCCTGCATTAGGCTGCCCCTCTGGGGTCATCAGGATAGGTGCCTGCTCTAGGCTGGCCCTCGGGGTCCTAAAGGTAGGTGTCCTGCACTAATTTCCCCTTGGGGTCATCAGGATTTGGTGTCCTGCACAGGGGCCCCCCCTGGGGTACTGGAAAAGGTTCCTGCATTGGCTGCCCCTCGGGGTCACTAGGTAGGTTCCTGCTTTAAAGGCTGGCCTCTGGGGTCACTCAGGGTGGTGTCCTGCACTAGGGCTGCCCCCCGGGGGGCCTAGGATAGGTGTCTGCATGGGTGCCCCTCTGGGGTCACTCAGGATAGGTGTCCCGCACTAGGCTGCCCCTTTGGGGTCACTCAGGATGGGTCCGCACTAGGCTGGGCCCCTTGGGGTCCCCCAGGGTCCGCCACTGCCCTCTGGGGGTCACTAGGGTAGGGGCCCGAAAATAGGCTTTCCCTTGGGGTCATCAGGATAGGGTTTGCACTAAAAGGGTGCCCCCCTTTGGGTCACTAAGGGTAGGGGCCTGCACTAGGCTGCCCTCTGGGGGCACTAGGTTTTTCCCCGCAAAAGGGTGCCCCTTGGGGTCACTCAGGGGCAGTGTCCTGCATAGGTGCCCCCTTTTTGGGGACAAGGGTAGGGGCCCTGTTAGGCTGGCCCTTGGGTCCTAGGATAGGGGTCTGCACTGGCTGCCCCTCTGGGGTCACTTGGATAGGTGTCCCCACAGGCTGCCCCTCTGGGGGGCACTCAGGTTTCCCTGCACTAGGCTGCCCCCCTGGGGTCATCGGTAGGGTGTCCTGCACTAGGTTGCCCCTCTGGGGTCACTCAGGATAGGTGTCCTGCACTAGGCTGCCCCTCTGGGGTCACTCAGGATAGGTGTCCTGCACTAGGCTGCCCCTCTGGGGTCACTCAGGATAGGTGTCCTGCACTAGGCTGCCCCTCTGGGGTCACTCAGGATAGGTGTCCTGCACTAGGCTGCCCCTCTGGGGTCACTCAGGATAGGTGTCCTGCACTAGGCTGCCCCTCTGGGGTCACTCAGGATAGGTGTCCTGCACTAGGCTGCCCCTCTGGGGTCACTCAGGATAGGTGTCCTGCACTAGGCTGCCCCTCTGGGGTCACTCAGGATAGGTGTCCTGAGCTTAATACAATCTTTGATCAAATACTGTAAACTAAGAGTCCCAGGTTTTTCATATTTTCCTTAGCTGTAAAGCATTTCCTATATTTCTATATAACTTGAGGTTTTACTTAGTCTTTAGTGTGCCACTGATTTATGTATTAGATATCCTCCATATCCAGCTCTCTATATATACACACAGGACTATCCTCCATATACATCTCTATATACACACAGGACTATCCTCCATATCCAGCTCTATATACACACAGGACTATCCTCCATATCCAGCTCTATATACACACAGGACTATCCTCCATATCCAGCTCTCTATATATACACACAGGACTATCCTCCATATCCAGCTCTATATATACACACAGGACTATCCTCCATATCCAGCTCTATATATACACACAGGACTATCCTCCATATCCAGCTCTCTATATACACACAGTTGTATCCTCCATATCCAGCTCTATATACACACAGGGCTATCCTCCATATCCAGCTCTCTATATATACACACAGGACTATCCTCCATATCCAGCTCTCTATATACACACATAGGACTATCCTCCATATCCAGCTCTATATACACACAGGACTATCCTCCATATCCAGCTCTCTATATATACACACAGGACTATCCTCCATATCCAGCTCTATATACACACAGGACTATCCTCCATATCCAGCTCTATATACACACAGGACTATCCTCCATATACATCTCTATATACACACAGGACTATCCTCCATATCCAGCTCTATATACACACAGGACTGTCCTCCATATCCAGCTCTCTATACACACAGGGCTATCCTCCATATCCAGCTCTATATACACACAGGACTGTCCTCCATATCCAGCTCTATATACACACAGGACTGTCCTCCATATCCAGCTCTCTATATATCCACACAGGACTATCCTCCATATCCTCCTCTATATACACACAGGGCTATCCTCCATATCCAGCTCTATATACACACAGGACTATCCTCCATATACATCTCTATATACACACAGGACTATCCTCCATATCCAGCTCTATATACACACAGGACTGTCCTCCATATCCAGCTCTCTATACACACAGGACTATCCTCCATATCCAGCTCTATATACACACAGGACTATCCTCCATATCCAGCTCTCTATATATACACACAGGACTATCCTCCATATCCAGCTCTATATACACACAGGACTATCCTCCATATCCAGCTCTATATACACACAGGACTATCCTCCATATCCAGCTCTCTATATACACACAGGACTATCCTCTATATCGAGTTATCTATATAAACACAGGACTATCCTCCATATCCAGCTCTCTATATATACACACAGGACTATCCTCTATATCGAGTTATCTATATAAACACAGGACTGTCCTCTATATCCAGCTCTCTATACACACAGGACTATCCTCCATATCCAGCTCTATATACACACAGGACTATCCTCCATATCCAGCTCTATATATACACACAGGACTATCCTCCATATCCAGCTCTATATATACACACAGGACTATCCTCCATATCCAGCTCTATATACACACAGTTGTATCCTCCATATCCAGCTCTATATATACACACAGGACTATCCTCCATATCCAGCTCTCTATATACACACAGTTGTATCCTCCATATCCAGCTCTATATACACACAGGGCTATCCTCCATATCCAGCTCTCTATATATACACACAGGGCTATCCTCCATATCCAGCTCTATATACACACAGGACTATCCTCCATATCCAGCTCTCTATATACACACAGTTGTATCCTCCATATCCAGCTCTATATACACACAGGACTATCCTCCATATCCAGCTCTATATATACACACAGGACTATCCTCCATATCCAGCTCTATATACACACAGGACTATCCTCCATATCCAGCTCTCTATATACACACATAGGACTATCCTCCATATCCAGCTCTATATACACACAGGACTATCCTCCATATCCAGCTCTCTATATATACACACAGGACTATCCTCCATATCCAGCTCTATATACACACAGGACTATCCTCCATATCCAGCTCTATATACACACAGGACTATCCTCCATATCCAGCTCTATATACACACAGGACTATCCTCCATATCCAGCTCTCTATATATACACACAGGACTATCCTCCATATCCAGCTCTATATATACACACAGGACTATCCTCCATATCCAACTCTATATACACACAGGACTATCCTCCATATCCAGCTCTCTATATACACACAGTTGTATCCTCCATATCCAGCTCTATATACACACAGTGCTATCCTCCATATCCAGCTCTCTATATATACACACAGGACTATCCTCCATATCCAGCTCTATATATACACACAGGACTATCCTCCATATCCAGCTCTATATACACACAGGACTATCCTCCATATCCAGCTCTCTATATACACACAGTTGTATCCTCCATATCCAGCTCTATATACACACAGGACTATCCATCATATCCAGCTCTATATACACACGGGACTATCCTCCATATCCAGCTCTATATGTACACTGGACTATCCTCCATATCCAGCTCTCTATATATACACACAGGACTATCCTCCATATCCAGCTCTATATACACACAGGACTATCCTCCATATCCAGCTCTCTATATACACACAGGACTATCCTCCATATCCAGCTCTATATACACACAGGACTATCCTCCATATCCAGCTCTCTATATATACACACAGGGCTATCCTCCATATCCAGCTCTATATACACACAGGACTATCCTCCATATCCAGCTCTATATGTACACAGGACTATCCTCCATATCCAGCTCTATATACACACAGGACTATCCTCCATATCCAGCTCTATATACACACAGGACTATCCTCCATATCCAGCTCTATATACACACAGGACTATCCTCCATATCCAGCTCTATATACACACAGGACTATCCTCCATATCCAGCTCTCTATATATACACACAGGACTATCCTCCATATCCAGCTCTATATACACACAGGACTATCCTCCATATCCAGCTCTCTATATATACACACAGGACTATCCTCCATATCCAGCTCTATATACACACAGGACTATCCTCCATATCCAGCTCTCTATATATACATAGGACTATCCTCCATATCCAGCTCTCTATATACACACAGGACTATTCTCCATATCCAGCTCTAAATACACACAGGGCTATCCTCCATATCCAGCTCTCTATATATACACACAGGACTATCCTCCATATCCAGCTCTATATACACACAGGACTATCCTCCATATCCAGCTCTATATACACACAGGACTATCCTCCATATCCAGCTCTCTATATATACACACAGGACTATCCTCCATATCCAGCTCTCTATATATACACACAGGACTATCCTCCATATCCAGCTCTATATACACACAGGACTATCCTCCATATCCAGCTCTCTATATATACACACAGGACTATCCTCCATATCCAGCTCTATATACACACAGGACTATCCTCCATATCCAGCTCTCTATTATTTCACACAGGGCTATCCTTCATATCCAGCTCTATATACACACAGGACTATCCTCCATATCCAGCTCTCTATATATACACACAGGACTATCCTCCATATCCAGCTCTATATACACACAGGGCTATCCTCCATATCCAATATAACACACATTGCATCCCATCCTCTCCCTATATAACACACATTGCATCCCATCCTCTCTCTATATAACACACATTGCCTCCCATCCTCTCTATAACACATATGGTTACATTGTCTCCCATCCTCTCTATAACACATATGGTTACATTGTCTCCCATCCTCTCTCTCTATAACACACATTGCATCCCCTCCTCTCTATATAACACACATTGTCTCCCAACCTCTCTAAATAAAACATATGGTTACATTGTACACCAACCTCTGTATATAACACATATGTTTGCACTGTACCCCCTCCTCTGTATATAACACATATGTTTGCACTGTACCCCCTCCTCTCTATATAACACATATGTTTGCACTGTACCCCCTCCTCTCTCCATTCTCTGTATTTACCAGCGCCTGGTGCTGCCTCTTGAGCCCCCCCTTCCTCAGGATGTCCACCAGGCTCCCCAGGATGGGCCAGTTAGTGGGGCCGGGCAGTGCCCCCAGGGTGTGCGGGCAGCAGGGTGCGGGGGGCAGCGCCTTGAGGTCACAGGTCACGGCGGGGTCAGGGAGGTTGTGCTGGACACTGATGCCCCGGGCTCTCAGCATCATCCGGACTCTTGCAGCCATGGCTGGTGGCAGCAGCAATAGGAGCAGATGGAGGCGGCTGCATCTTGCTATGGTATATATATACGGCTGCTGTATACCAGCCCCAGCCAATGGGGCCCCGGGACCTCGGGGTCAGGACGGGGCTGTGCTCCTGGCAGAAGGGATCGCAGCGGCGGCCAAGTCCCGGGATCAAGGCGTTCTCCGCAGCCGCCTCCTGATTGGTCCGCGCCCGCAGGCCCCGCCCATCAGCCCTGACAAGTTCACTTCATTCTGCGCGGCTTCGTTTGTTGATGTGACAATAGTGACTCGCTACAAAGTGTCCGCTGCAAAATAGTGAGCCGCCACCTGCAAACAGTGCATCCGACCACCTGCAAGATAGTGAGCCAACACCTGCAAACAGTGCATCCGACCACCTGCAAGATAGTGAGCCAACACCTGCAAACAGTGCATCCGACAACCTGCAAGATAGTGAGCCAACACCTGCAAATGGAGCACCCGATCACCTGCAAAATACTGAACCGCCACCGGCAAACAGTGCATCCGACAACCTGCAAGATAGTGAGCCAACACCTGCAAATGGTGCACCCGATCACCTGCAAAATACTGAACCGATCACCTGCAAACAGTGCATCCGACAACCTGCAAGATAGTGATCCAACACCTGCAAATGGTGCACCCGATCACCTGCAAGATAGTGAGCAATACCTGCAAATGGTGCACCCGATCACCTGCAAGATAGTGAGCCAACACCTGCAAATGGTGCACCCGATCACCTGCAAATGGTGCACCCGACCACCTGCAAGATAGTGAGCAATACCTGCAAATGGTGCACCCGATCACCTGCAAGATAGTGATCCAACACCTGCAACTGGTGCACCCGATCACCTACAAGATAGTGAGCAAAACCTTCAAATGGTGCACCCGATCACCTGCAAGATAGTGAGCCAACACCTGCAAATGGTGCACCCGAACACCTGCAAGATAGTGAGCAATTATTACCTGCAAATGTCTGGTGTCCCGATCACCTGCAGATAGTGAGCCAAACACTGCAAATGGATGCACCCATGACACCTGCCAAGATTGTGATTTTGCCACCCTGCAACGGTGGCACCGGGACCAACTGCAAGATAGTGAGCCGCCACCTGCAAACGGTGCACCCGACCACCTGCAAGATAGTGAGCCGCCACCTGCAAACGGTGCACCCAGACCCCTGCAAGATAGTGAGCAGGCCATTGTGCAACGGTCGCACCCGACCACCTGCAAGATAGTGAGCCGCCACCTGCAAACGGTGCACCCGACCACCTGCAAATAGCTGTTGCACTCTGCACAATGGTGCACCCGATCACCTGCAAATGGGGCACCCGATCACCTGCAAGATAGTGAGCCAACACCTGCAAATGGTGCACCCGATCACCTGCAAATGGTGCACCCGACCACCTGCAAGATAGTGAGCAATACCTGCAAATGGTGCACCCGATCACCTGCAGATAGGAGCAACCACTGCAAGGTGCACCCAGGGAACCTGCAAGATAGTGATTTGCCACCTGCAAACGGTGCACCCGACCACCTGCAAGCAGTGCACCCAGACCCCTGCAAGATAGTGAGCCAACATCTGCAAATGGTGCACCCAGACCCCTGCAAGATAGTGAGACAACACCTGCAAATGTGCAACACAGACACCTCCCAGAAAGTGGGCCCAAACCTGCAGATGGAGCGCCCAGACCCCTGCAAGATAGTGAGCCAACACCTGCAAATGGTGCACCCAGACACCTGCCAGATAGTGAGCAAAAACCTGCAAACGGTGAACCTGCAAAATAGTGCATTCGAACACCGGCAAAATACTGCACCCGATCACCTGCAAAATAGTGCATCAAGTTACCTGCAAAATACTGAAACCGGTCACCTATAAAATAGTGCACCTAGTCACCTGCAAAATAGTGAATGGGATTACCTGCACAACATTGAACCCAGTCACCTTCAAATCCTGAACCTGATCACCTGAAAAATAATGAACCCCTAGATCGGTAAGACCCCTGCAAGATAGTGATCAACACCTGCAAATGGTGCACCCAGACACTTGCCAGATAGTGAGCCAAAACCTGCAAACGGTGCACCCAGACCCCTGCAAGATAGTGAACCAACACCAGAAAATGTTGCACCAAGACCCCTGCAAGAAAGTGATCCAACCCCGCCCCCCCCCCACCACCTGCAAATGGCACAACCAGACCCTGCCAGATAGTGAGCCAACACCTGCAAGATAGTGACCCCTCACCTGCAAGATAGTGCACCCGATCACCTGCAAAATACTGACCCAATCACCTGGATGATAGTGAGCCCCCACCTGCAAATAGTGCCCCCAGACACCTGCAAGCAGTGCACCCAATCACCTACAAGATAGTGAGCCACCGCCTGTAAACAGTGCACCGATCACCTGCAAAATACTGAAGCCAATCACCTGCAAAATAGTTTGCCGCAACCTGCAAATAGTACACCCAGACACCTGTAAAATAGTGCATTCGAACACCGGCAAAATACTGCACCCAATTACCTGCAAAATAGTGCATCAAGTTACCTGTAAAATAGTGACCCTGATTACCTGCAAAATACTGAAACCGATCACCTATAAAATAGTGAATCACTAACTGCAAAATAGTGAACGCAGTCACCTTCAAATACTAAACCTGATCACCTAAAAAATCGTTCACCTGGTCAGCAGCTAAATACTGCACTCACACACAGGCTGGGACTGGCCCACAGGGAACTGGGAAAGCCCCCGGAGCGCCCCTGAGAATGGCAAAAAGCAAGAGGCAGAGTATTGGGGGCATCTACAGGAGCTGTAGGGTGGGGCCCTAGAACCAACTCCACCTGTGGGCCCTACACATCCCAGTCCGACACTACCCACAATGGAGACGGTCACCTACTATATATTCCCCCAGTTACCTACAAAATACTAAACCCCATCACCTGTACAGGGAAGGGCAACCCCAATGAACATGAGAACCACTACATTACCTGTTTGGCTTCAACAGGATGAAAAGTAGACCATGTCACCCTGCCACGGGCTATGTATACGCCACAGTAAACCAGATCTAAATCTCTGAGTACAGGTAATGTAATAGATGTTACCTGCAGTCCTATGTAACACCACAGATAACACAGTGATAACTCTCTGAGTACAGATAATGTAGTACATGTCACCTGCAGTCCTATGTAACACCACAGATAACACAGTGATAACTTTCTGAGAACAGCTAATGTAGTAGATGTCACCCACAGTCCTATGTAACACCACAGATAACACGTGATAACTTTCTGAGAAAAGCTAATGTAGTAAGTCACCAATGTAAAAAACCTGCAGTCCTAAAAGGGAAACACAAAACCGATAAACACAGTGATAACTTTCTGAGAACAGCTAATGTAGTAGATGTCACCCACAGTCCTATGTAACACCACAGAAAATGAAGTAGATGCCACCTGCAGCCCTATGTAACACCACATATAACACAGTGATAACTCTCTGAGTACAGATAATGCAGTAGATGTCACCTGCAGTCCTATGTAACACCACAGATAACACAGTGATAACTCTCTGAGTTAAGATAATGTAAGTACTATGTCCCACCTGTAACCCAGTACTATTGTAAACACCAACAGATAACACAGTGATAACTTTCTGAGAACAGCTAATGTAGTAGATGTCACCCACAGTCCTATGTAACACCACAGAAAATGAAGTAGATGCCACCTGCAGCCCTATGTAACACCACATATAAACAAACAGTTTATAACAATTCCCTAGCCCGTAAAACAGATTGTTTTAGTAAAAATTATCACACTGCAGTCCTATGTAACAAACCCCAGATAACACAGTGATAACCCCTCTGAGTACAGGTAATTGTAAAAATGTCACCGCAGTCCTATGTAACACCACTTAACAAAAGTAAAACTTTCTGAGAACAGCTAATGTAGTAGATGTCACCCACAGTCCTATGTAACACCACAGATAAGACCAGATAACTCTCTGAGTACAGGTAATGTAATAGATGTTACCTGCAGTCCTATATAACACCACATATAACAGTGATAACTCTCTAGATGTCACCTGCAGTCCTATGTAACACCACAGATAACACAGTGATAACTCTCTGAGTACAGATAATGCAGTATATGTCACCTGCAGTCCTATGTAACACCACAGATAACACAGTAATAACTCCATGAGTACAGATAATGTAGTACATGTCACCTGCAGTCCTATGTAACACCACAGATAAGACCAGATAACTCTCTGAGTACAGGTAATGTAATAGATGTTACCTGCAGTCCTATGTAACACCACAGATAACACAGTGATAACTCTCTGAGTACAGATAATGCAGTAGATGTCACCTGCAATCCTATGTAACCACATATAATGAAGTAGATGTCACCTGCAGTCCTATGTAACACCACATATAATGTAGTAGATGTCACATGCAGTCCTATGTAACACCACATATAATGTACTAGATGTCACCTGTAGTCCTATGTAACCACATATAATGAAGTAGATGTCACCTGCAGTCCTATGTAACACCACATATCATGCAGATGAAGTAGATGTCACCTGCAGTCATATGTAACACCAGATATAATGTAGTAGATGTCACATGCAGTCCTATGTAACACCACATATAATGTAGTAGATGTCACATGCAATCCTATGTAGCACCACAGATAATGTAGTATATGTCACCTGCAGTCCTATGTAACCCCACAGATAACAGTGATAACTGAGTACAGATAATGTGGTAGATGTCACCTGCAGTCCAATGTAACCCCACAGATAACACAGTGATACCTCTCTGAGTACAGATAATGTAGTATATTACCTGCAGTCCTATGTAACACCACAGATAACACAGTGATACCTCTCTGAGTACAGATAATGTAGTACATGTCCCTGCAGTCCTATGTAACACCAAAAGATTACCAAATGATAACTCTCTGAGTACAAATAATGAGAGATGGTCACCTGAATCCTATGTAACACCCCAGATAATGAGTGATGTAACCCCTCCCAGTACAAAATATCGAAATAGATGTCACCTGTATCCTATGTAACACCACAGATAATGTAGTAGATGTCCCTTGCAGTCCTATGTAACACCGGCAATGATAATCGAAAAGTAGATGTTACCTGCAGTCCTATGTAACAACCCCAGGTAAAAATAGTGATAACTCTCTGAGTACAGATAATGTAGTAGATGTCTCCTGCAGTCCTATGTAACATCACAGATGATGTAGTAGATGTCTCCTGCAGTCCTATGTAACACCACAGATAACACAGTGATAACTCTCTGAGTACAGATAATGTAGTAGATGTCTCATGCAGTCCTATGTAACACACAGATAACAGTGATAACTTCTAAGAACAGATAATGTAGTAAATGTCACCTGCAGTCCTATGTAACACCACAATAAAACAGTGATAATCTCTGAGACAGATAATGTAGTAGATGTTTACTGAGTCCTATGTAAAACCACATAAACAACAGTGATACTCTCTGAGACATAATTTAGTAGATGTCACCTGAGTCCTATGTAACCACAATAAAAGTAGTGCAACCTCTCTAGTAAACCCCAAAAAT
The DNA here is from genome assembly GCA_025379985.1 of Phyllomedusa bahiana. Lineage (NCBI taxonomy): Eukaryota > Metazoa > Chordata > Amphibia > Anura > Hylidae > Phyllomedusa > Phyllomedusa bahiana. Next base: position 50,821 of record JAODAL010016341.1, read on the forward strand.
GTAGTTGATGTCACATGCAGTCCTATGTAAACCACAGATAAAAAGACCCTGAGTCCTTTGTACAAAAACAGTAACACTTTATAATCCTAGTAACAGATATGTAGTAGATGTCCCTGCAGTCCTATGTAACACCACAGATAACACAGTGAAATTCTCTGAGTACAGATAATGTAGTAGATGTCCATGCAGTCCTATGTAAAACCACAGATAAACAGTGATAACTTCTAAATAAAATATAGTAGATGGGCACCTGTAGTCCTATGTAACACCACAGATAAAAGTGTAACTCTCTAAGTAACAATTTAAAGAAGTAGATGTCACTGCAGTCCTATGTAACACCACTAATTTTAACACATGATCCTTGAAACCCCAAAAATTGTATAGATGTCACCTGAGTCCTATGTAAACCACAATAAAAGTGATTAACTCTCCCGGGAACAAATATAATGTAGTAGATGTCACCTGCAGTCCCATGTAACACCACAGATAATGTAGTAGATGTCCCCTGCAGTCCTATGGAACACCACAGGTAACACATTGATAACTCTCTGAGTAAAGATAATGTAGTAGATGTCACATGCAGTCCTATGTAAAACCACAGATACACAGTGATAAAATCTCTGGTACAAATAATGCAGTAGATGTCACCCGTAGTCCTATGTAACCCCATACATAATGTGTAGATGTCACCTGCAGTCCTATGTAACACCACGATATATTAGTGACATTCTCTAGTACCCCGATAATGTAGTTTGATGTCCCTGCAGTCCTATGTAACACCACAGGTAACACATGAAAACTCTTGAGTAAGATAAAGTAGTAGATGTCCCTGCAGTCCTATGTAACACCACAATAAACACAGTGAAAACTCTCTGAGTAAGATAATGTAGTAGATGTCATGCAGTCCTATGTAACACCACAGATAACAGTGATAACTTTCTAAGTACAGATAATGTAGTAGATGTTTACCTTTTAGTCCTATGTAACACCACAATAACACATTTATAACTCTCTGAGAAAGGTAAAGTAGTAGATGTCCCTGGGAGTCCTATGTAACACCCAATAACAACAGTGATAACTCTCTGATACAGATAATGAGTAGATGTCACCTGCGTCCTATGTAAAACCAATAATGAAGTAGATTTCCCTGAAATCCTAGTACACCACAGATAAACAGTGTACCTCTCTAGTAACCAATTTAAAGAAATAATTACCTGCAGTCCTATGTAACACCACAATAACACAGTGATAATCTCTGAGTACAGTAATGTAATTAGATGTCACCTGCAGTCCTATGTAAACACCCCAGACAGCACTTGTGATAACTTTTTCCTGGAAAACCCCTTAATGAGTAGATGTCCCCTGCAGTCCTATGTAACACCACAGATAACACAGTGATAACTCTGAATACAGATAAAAACCATAGTAAATAAATAGTAAAAATCTAAAATCTAGAATGATATCAAACTATTTGACAGATACAAAGTAACTTGTGTTTTTCGGCCTTTGCTGACCCCGGCTGCAGTCACATTGACCTGTTTTCGTCCCCGCGGTGACGTCACGCTCTTTGTGTTTCGCTTTGTGCCGGGGTTTGGCCGCGGTGACCTCTCCCGTCATCGCTTTATCTGGAGGAGATGAACTCTGTTGCCTCCTGTGAGGTTTATCCAGAGACTCGGTAAAGGGTCGCCCTCGTTAGGAGGCATCACAACATTATAGGAGGCGTCAGATCTGATGGGACCGGGGTCATGTGGGTGCACCATTGTCTCACTCATTTGCATAGTAAATTTCCCGGGTCACAGGAATCTTCCTGGAAGGGGGACGGGGCCACCGAGGACTTGGAAAGAGTTGGATGCCGAGTGACTGACGCATCGATTTACTCTGTAATGGGAACAATCTGTCTTGATTGCACTTGATACTTTGTATCTTTTATTATGGGATGGAAACATTTGGTGCAGGGTTTATGAAGTGCAGGCATTGTGTGAACGGTGATGGAAGTGCCGCCAATAAACCCACGCAGACTCTGGTCAGGTGACTCACGCGTTTCAAGCTCATTCTAAACCCAGGCCAGCGAGTTCATCATCTGCAAAACACTGAGGATTCTCTGCTGCGCTTATTCCTAAGGTTCTCCTTGGAGGAGACGTCTCTCTCGCTGGATTGTCACATTCTGGCGGGTTGTTGATTCGTGTTGTATGATTTGTTGCTTGGTGTTTACTTCCTCATTCCAGCAGATTTATATCGTATATGGGAGATGGTAACTTCCCATGCTGACGGTTTCCTTCTTTCATGCCTGCTGCAGTGTTTGGGTATGTTCACACAGCAGAATCCCCATGTAAAATTCACACTGATTCGGCACTTAAAGGGGTCGTCTCACTACAGGGATCGCTGCTGCTTTTTATGTTAAAGATCTTGCAAAGACAAGTGACTTTGCAATATGTGTCCATTACCAGTGTCCTTCCTATTCCTAGATATCCCCTCTTGTATGGGCTGCATCAGCTCCTCAGGTCGCTATAGCTACAGACCTGTTCAATCTCTCCTGACAGGCTGCCAGTGCTGGTCACTATAGCTACAGACCTATGTGATCTCTCATGATAGGCTGCCAGCGCTGGTTGCTATAGCTACAGACCTTTAAAAATCTCTCCTGACTAGGCTGCCAGTCCCTGGTCACTATAGCTACAGACCGGTTCTCTCTCTCCTGATAGGCTGCCAGTGCTGGTTGCTATAGCTACAGACTTGTTCTATCTCTCCTGATAGGCTGCCAGCACTGGTTGCTATAGCTACAGACCTGTTCAATCTCTCCTGATAGGCTGCCAGTGCTGGTCACTATAGCTCACATCTGTTCTATCCTCCCTGATAGGCGCCAGCATTTGTTGCTATAGCTACAGACCTGTGTGATCTTTCCTGATAGGCTGTCGCACTGGTTCCCTATAGCTACAGACCTGTTCAATCTCTCCTGATAGGCTGTCAGCACTGGTTGCTATAGCTACCAGGGCCGTTCCTAGGGGCGGGCAGGGAGGGCGATTGCCCGGGGCGCCGAGGCTCCACTCACCCGCGGGGGGCGCCACGACCACCCGCCCTGCCTGCCCAGAGGAGCGCCCCTGACTCTGTGCAGCTGTTTTATAACAGTCGCGCAGAGCCAGCAGCTGCAGCAGGAGGTGGGACGGATCGTTCCCGTCCTGACTCCTCCCCTGTATCAGCGTCACAGGGGGCGCAAAGCTCCCACCGCGCCCCCTGCGACGCTCGATCTCCTCGGCTTGCAGCTCTGCCGCCGCGGAGATCCCCGGGGAGCTGCCGTTTCAGTGTAAGCAGCGTGATGACGTCACACATCTTACACCGCTCAGCAGCTCCGGACCTGGACGGACGGACCCAGGTGAGTACTTTTTTGTTATTTTAGAATTACTTACAGGGACATCACTGGCCACAATGGGGGCATCACTGGCCACAATGGGGGCATCACTGGCCACAATGAGGGCATCACTGGCTACAATGGGGGCACACTGGCTACAGGGGGCATCACTGGCCACAATGGGGCACACTGGCTACAGGGGGGGATCACTGGCGACAATGGGGGCACCCCTGGCTACAGGGGCATCACTGGCCACCCTGGGGGCTCACTGGCCACCATGGGGGCAACACTGGCCACCATGTGGGCATCACTGGCCACAATGGGGGCATCACTGGCCACAATGAGGGCATCACTGGCTACAATGGGGGCACCCCTGGCTACAAAGGGGGGGATACTGGCCACAATTGGGGGGATTTACTGGCCACAGTGGGGGCACCACTGGCCACAATTTAGGGCATCACTGGCCACAATGGGGGCATCATGGCCACAATGAGGCTCACTGGCCCCAATGGGGGAATTTACTGGCCAAATGAGGGCATCACTGGCTACAATGGGGGCACACTGGCTACAGGGGGCATCACTGGCCACAATGGGGGCATCACTGGCCACAATGGGGGCAACTCTGGCCATAATGAGGGCATCACTGTCCACAATGGGGGCATCACTGGCCACAATGAGGGCATCACTGGCTACAATGGGGGCACACTGGCTACAATGGGGCCCTCACTGGCCCCAATGGGGGCAATCACTGGCCACAACGGGGGCAACACTGGCTACAATGGGGGCACACTGGCTACAAGGCGGCACACTGGCCACAATGGGGACACACTGGCTACAGGGGGCATCACTGGCCACAATGGGGGCATCACTGGCCACAAGGGGGCACCACTGGCCACAATGAGGGCTCAACTGGCACAATTTGGGGGGATCACTGGCCACAATGAGGGCATCATGGCTACAAGGGGGCACACTGGTACAGGGGGGCATCATGGCCACAATGGGGCATCACTGGCACAGTGGGGGCAGCACTGGCCACAATGTGGGCATCACTGGCCACAATGGGGGCATCACTGGCCACAATGTGGGCATCACTGGCCACAATGGGGGCATCACTGGCCACAATGAGGGCATCATGGCTACAAAAGGGGGCACATGGCTACAGGGGGCAAAACTGGCCACAATGGGGGCATCACTGGCCCACCCAAAGGGGGCACACTGGCCACCAAAGAGGGCATCACTGGCCCAATGGGGGCATCACTGGCCACAATGAGGGGATCACTGGTTTCAATGGGGCACACTGGTACAATGGGGGCATCATGGTACAGGGGCATCACTGGCCACAATGGGGGCATCACTGGCTACAATGGGGGCACACTGGCTACAGTGGGGGGCATCATGCCACAATGGGGGCACACTGCTACAGGGGGCAAACACTGGCCCCCAATGGGGCATCACTGGCCACAATGGGGGCACCATGGCCACAATGAGGGCAACATGGCCATCAATGGGGGCATCACTGGCCACAATGAGGGCATCACTGGCTACAATGGGGGCACACTGGCTACAGGGGGGCATCACTGGCCACAATGGGGGCATCACTGGCCACAGTGGGGGCACCACTGGCCACAATGAGGGCATCACTGGCCACAATGGGGGCATCACTGGCCACAATGAGGGCATCACTGGCCACAATGGGGGCATCACTGGCCACAATGAGGGCATCACTGGCTACAATTGGGGGCACACTGGCTACAGGGGGCATCACTGGCCACAATGGGGGCATTACTGGCCACAAAGGGGGCACCACTGGCACACATTTAGGGCATCACTGGCCACAATGGGGGCATTTACTGGCCAATGAGGGCATCTGGCTCATGGGGGCACCTGGTTACATGGGGGCATCACTGGTACGGGGCATCACTGGACAATGGGGGGCATTACTGGGCACATGAGGAATCACTGGCCAATGGGGGCACCACTGGCCCACAATGGGGGGGACACTGGCACAATAGGGGATCATGGCCACATGGGGTCATGGCCACAATGGGGGCACACTGGCTACAGGGGGGGGGGCATTTCCCGGTTAATGGGGGCATCACTGGCTAGGGGGGATACTGGGTACAATGGGGGGCATCATGGTTTCGGGGCATCATGGCACATTTAGGTTCACTGGCCATGAGGTCACATGGCCAAATGGGGGGGATCACAGGCCACAATGAGGAATCATGGCCACAATTGAGGGTATACTGCCACAATGGGGGCAACTGGCACAATGGGACCACTGGCACAATGGGGGCACACTGGCAATAATGGGGGCATACTGGCTACAATGGGGGCATATGCTAAGGAGGGGGCATCACTGGCTACAGGGGGCATCACTGGCTAAATGGGGGCAAAACTGGTACAGGGGAAGGCATCACTGGCACAATGGGGGCACCTGGCTACAATGGGGGCACACTGGCTACAGGGGGGCATCACTGGTACAATGGGGGCACACTGTCTACAGGGGCATCACTGGCTACCCAATGGGGCACATTTCTACAATGGGGGCATCACTGGCTACAATGGGGGCACACTAGTACAATGGGGGCCCACTGGCTACAATGGGGGCCACCACTGGCTACAATGGGGGAACACTGGCTACAGGGGGCATCACTGGCTACCATGGGGGCACACTGGCTACAGGGGGCGTCCGGGCTACAAGGTGGGCTCACTGGCTACAATGGGGGCACACTGGCTACAGGGGGGCATCACTGGCTACAATGGGGGCACACTGTCTACTGGGGGCATCACTGGCTACAATGGGGGCACATTGGCTACAATGGGGGCATCACTGGCTACAATGGGGGCACACTGGCCACAATGAGGGCCCACTGGCTACAATGGGGGCACACTGGCTACAATGGGGGAACACTGGCTACAGGGGGCATCACTGGCTACAATGGGGGACACTGGCTACCGGGGGGCATCATGGTACAATGGGGGCACATTTGGGTACAATGGGGGCATCACTGGCTACAATGGGGGCCATCACTGGCTACAAGGGGGGCATCACTGGCTACAGGGGGGCATCACTGGCTACAAGGGGGGCATCACTGGCTACAATGGGGGGCACAAAGGCTACAATGGGGGCAGCACGGGGTACAATAGGGGCATCACTGGCTACAAGGGGGGCATCACTGGCTACAATGGGGGGCATCACTGGCTACAAGGGGCATCTACTGATAACAGGGGGCAATCTCTGGCTACAGGGGCATCACTGGCTACAAGGGGGCATCATTGGCTACATGGGGGGCATTACTGGCTACAGGGGGCTACTACCTGGCTATTGGGGGCTACTACATGGCTACAGGGGCTATTACATGGCTACCATATGAGGTGCTATAGATGGGGAGTTTGTATAGAGATAGGAATTGGTAGAGAAGTGCTGATAAAGGGAGGAGTCTTAATATATTTGTTTTGTAAATTTTACAGTGAAGAGTCTGGAGTAGTCGTCATGGCGTCTGGGACAGATGGAAAAGAAGAAGAAGAAGAGAAAGAGAACAACTCTTCAGAGACGTCTCCTGTGAGTCACTAGATATAAATTTACTGAAAACATTTTATATGTGTGGCAGAGCCTGTGTACAATGGTATCCATCATTGTATGGTCATTTTATGCTGGAAATATTGGTTGTAGTATAATGGTTGTATTCAGTAATGGGTCAGTTTGTATTATTCAGTCACTTTTGTGGTGGTGATTATGTGGTCATGGTGTTGTGGTTTTATTTAGTCACTATGTGGTGATATGTGGTCACGGTGTTGCGTACCGGTCACTATGTGGTGTTTTGTGGTCATGGTGTGGGTGGTTTTTATTCGGTCACTGTGTACTGGTGATATGTGGTCTTAGTAGGACATTGGTACTTTTAGCCTGGAAATTTGGTTGGTGTTAGCGGTGTTATTTGGGTAAAATGTATGACTATTATCTAGCAAATTTTATATGTAGCAGATTGTGGTAAAGCTTTCTGAAAATTTTGGCTTTGGTTGATGGTGATGCACTGTGTTTCATTATGGCGCATTATGTTATGTGGAGGGGGGGCGAAATTTCTTCACCTCGTCCTGAGTGCAGTTTAGCCTAGGAACGGCCCTGATAGCTACAGACCTGTTTGATCTCTCCTGATAGGCTGCCAGCACTAGTTGCTATAGCTACAGACCTGTTCCATCTCTCCTGATAGGCTGCCAGCACTGGTTGCTATAGCTACAGACCTGTTTACTCTCTCCTGATAGGCTGCCAGCACTGGTTGCTATAGCTGCAGACCTGTTTACTCTCTCCTGATAGGCTGCGCAACTGGTTGCTATAGTACAGACTGGCATCTACTGCAGCCTAGTAGAAAACCCAGTAAAAAACGCCCTGAATTCAAATGAAGCCACGAAAACAGGACTGAGGGGAGAGGAATCAATGGAGCGAGACAACACAGAAAAAATGGGACATTAATAACTCAAAAACACTGTGTTTTTTGAGTTATTAATGTCCATTTTTTTTCTGTGTTTTCTCTGTAAATTGTCAGTGTAGGGACTTGCAACAAATGAGGAGCTGTGACGGGGCTTGCAGGCTTGCATATAGTGGCCTAACGGTATCTAATTAAATTACCTCATATTTGATATTTTTCCAGTATGTCAATTTTTTTGCCCAAAAGTACTGGGGTGCAGAGGGTGTCTGTATTTTTGTGTTGGACACCTAAAAAGTGCTGGGCAGCCGCCCAATCAAATAGTAGTGGCGTAATAGGCTGTAAGCCAGTGGTGCACCACAACGGATCGGCATTTATTGGCACCCTTTTGTATTGCACTTATCTATTGCTAATTGTAGTACCAGTCAACACCCCCCTCATACATAGGTGAGCTGAGAGTGGTTGTCTTATATTCGGTATTTTTGCGATTTGTGCAATTCTTCACCATGTATATACTGTGCTTTTCTGATATCGGTGTGTAAGGTATTCAAATTACACTGTGCAGTCTAATTGTACCCTAGTGGAGGGTGTGTGAACTACTGCTCAGCAATCAGCTGCACCTGTTTATCTTTCCCAAGTAGCATAGGGGCCAGTGTGGCCTCTTTACTGGGTTCAGTTACAGTCCAGCCTCTGAGCTGTGAGTATGGCCTTGTTTCTGTGTTTTTTTTCGCTATAGCTACAGACCTGTTCAATATCTCCTGAAAGGCTGCCAGCATTGGTCACTATAGCTACAGACCTGTTTGATCTCTTCCTGATAGGCTGCGCACCTGGTTGCTATAAAGCTACAGACCTGCTGTTCTTCTCTCCTGAAAGGTGGCACAGCTTTGGTCTATATAGCTACAGGACTGTATAATCTCTGCTGATAGGCTGCCCAACATGTAGCTCTAAGCTACCAAGACCTGTTTGATCTTTCCTGATAGTGTCATGCACTGGTTGTATTGCTAAGACCTGTTAATCTCTCATGATAGGCTGCCTGCACTGGTTACTATCAGCTACAGACCTGTGTACTCTTTCTGATCGGCTGCCAGAATGGTCGCTATAGCTCCAGACTTTCCATTTTTTCATGATAGCGCTACCAACACTGGTTCAGCATAAGCTACTGAATGGCTTCTTACTGCAGCCTAGTAGATAGCAGTAAACACTGCCCCTGAATTTTCAAAATGAAGCACGAAAACAGGACTGAGGGGAGATGAATAAATGGAGTGAGACCAACACAGAAAAAGGACATTTTTACTCATAAAAACACTGTGTTTTTTGAGTTATTAATGTCCATTTTTTTCTCGTGTTTCTCTGTAAATTGTCTCAGTGTAGGGACTGCATCAAATGAGGAGCTGATGGGACGGGCTTGAGGCTTGCATATAGTGAGCCACTGTATTAACTAATACCTCATATTTGATATTTTTCAGTATGTCATTTTTTATGCCCAAAGTTGGGGGAGCAGAGGGTGTCTCTATTTTGTGTTGGACACCTAAAAAAGTGCTGGGACAGCGCCCAAATCGCATAGTAGTAGCGTAATAGGCGTAGCCCAGCAGGGGTGGCACCACACGTATCGGCATTTATTGGCATCCTTTTGTATTGCTTAACTATAAGCAATTGTAGTACCAGACACCACCCCCTAAACATAGGCGGCTGCGAGTGGTTGTCTTACCGGTATTTTTGCATTTGTGCAATCTTCCATGTATTATACTGTGGCTTTCCTGATATCGGTGTGAAACAGGATCAATTAACTGTGCTGTCTATTTGTCCTCCCTAGTGGAGGGGTGTGTGAGCTACTGCTCAGCAACATCAGGCTGCACCTGTTTATCTTTCCAAGTTGCATTTAGGGCCAGTGTGGCCTCTTTTATGGGTTCAGTTCAGTCCAGCCTCTGAGCTGTGAGTATGGCCCTTGTTTCTGGGGTTTTTTTTTTTTTGGTAGCCCCTGTTCATTTTCCTGGGGCTGCCGAGGGTTTTCTTAGTTTTACAGACCTGTTTTCTCTTGATTGGCCCCAGCACTGGTTGCTTTGACAGACCTGTTCAACCCCCTTTGAAAGGCTGCCAGCTTGGTACATGTACGCCCTGTTTCCTCCTGAGGGGCCCCACACGGGTTTTGTATAGAATAACTGTTCAAATTTCCCCTAAACCCCGATTGGTTCACTATAGCAAAAAATTTTTGTGAACAACCCCCTTTAAATCTCACATAGGTGGCTCAGGGGTTAGTATGGGCAGCATAGTGACTTAGTGGCAACCAGGGGTAGCAGGGGGGTCACGGACCGGGTGTAACACGGTGTCTCAGTGGTTAAAATGGGCAGCACAGTTTTTTCGGCAATTGATGTGGGGTGGTCAGAGTTTCATGTTTTGCACGTGGTCAGTGGTTGTATGGGGCAGCAGGGGGGTCATGGTTAGTTGGCAGTATTGTGCCGATGGTTTTGTATGAGCGCATTCTCTCAGTGGTAAGTACCGTACAGCACAATGGCTCAGTAGTTACATTGAGTAGCAAAGTGGCTCAGTGCTTAGTATAGAGCAACATGGTGGCTCAGTGGTAAGTAGAGAGCAGCCCAGTGGCTCAATGGTTAGCATAGTGCAGCGGATTTCAGGGGGTTTGGAGGCACACGGCTTAATGGAGTACAGACCCGCCGGGCCCGGGGGTTAAAATTTTTGAGCCCCGGGTTCAGTGGTTGTTTTTGGAACACGGTGGCTCAGTGGTTATTGGCGCAGGTGGCTCAGTGGTTTTATGGGAGCAGGTGGCTCAGGGTTAGTATGGGGCAGCCGTGGCTCAGGGTTATTATGGGCAGCCAGTGGTCATGGAAAATATGGGGAGCAGGGGGCTCAGGGGTTTGTATGGGGGAAAGGTGGGTCAGGGTTATTAGGGCAGATGGTGGCTCGTGTTAGTCTGGCAGCACAGTGGGGTCATGGTTAGTACAGGGGACACGGGGGTCCCCGTGGGGGTTTGTTTGGGCAGCACTGGGTCAGGGTTAGTATGGGGCAGCACGGTGGCTAGGGGGTTTATATGGGGGCACGGGGCTCAGTGGTTGTATGGCAGCCGTGGCTCAGGGTTGTTTTGGGAGCCCAGTGGCTCAGTGGTTAGTAAGGGGGCAGCCGGTGGCCCGGGGTTAGTTGGGCAGCCGGGGGCTGGGGTTTGTATGGCAGCACAGTGGCCCCGTGGTTGTATGGGCGCCCGGGGGCTCAGGGTTTTGTTGGGCAGCACGGGGGGGGGGCCCGGGGGGTTTTGTTGGCAGCCGGTGGCTCGGGGGGGTTTGATGGGGGAAAAGGGTGGTAGGGGTTTATGGGCGCCGGTGGTCGGGGTTTGTTGGGGGACGGTGGGTCAGTTTAGTATGGGCGCAAGGGGGTCAGTGGTTTGTAAAGGGGAGACGGGTGGGGTCAGGGGGGTTTGTATGGGGGACACGGTGGCCAGGGGTTTTGTTGGGAGCACGGGGGGTTCGTGGGTTGTAGGGCGCACGGTGGCCAGGGGTTAGTATGGGCAACCCGGGGGTCAGGGGGTTTGTAGGGGGGCCGGGGGTCAGGGGTTAGTAGGGCAGACGGGGCTCGGGGTTGTTGGGCAGCACGGTGGTCAGTGGGTTTTTATGGGGCGCAGGGGCTGGGGGGGTTTGTATGGGCAGCACGGTGGCTCGGGGGTTAGTATGGGCAGCACGGTGGCTCAGTGGTTAGTATGGGCAGCACAGTGGCTCAGGGGTTAGTATGGGCAGCACGGTGGCTCAGTGGTTAGTATGGCCAGCATGGTGGCTCAGTGGTTAGCACTGTAACCTTGCAGCACTGGGGTCCTAGGTTCAAATTCCATCAAAGACGACATCTGCAGGGAGTTTGTATGTTCTCTCTGTGTTTACTGGGGTAACATTCTGATAATAGTAACCTTTATATAGCGCCAACATATTCCGCAACACTTGATTTTTTAGCGTGTTTAGGTACAGACAAAAAAAAAACAAATGGGCTAATCTGGAGTTTACAATGTGCGCCCCAATGGGGACAGGAACCACAAAATAAAATAAAAATAGGACCGGGCGCTCGTCCGTGGAAGAAAATCCTCGTATGGTGGCAGCGCAGGATAAAAGAATATATTTTATTCCATTAAAAACACAAATTGCAATTTGTGTTTTTAATGGAATAAAATATATTCTTCCACTTTCAGGGGTATTGGACTATGTGGCTGCTGTCCTAGAGGCTTAATTTTAGCCAATCAAGTTTTTTATGAGCGTTGTGCCTCTACAATAACAGCACAACGCCATCAGGTGAGCACCCTATATTTAACTTTTATCTTTGTATATTAGACGTACTTTCACATAGAGCGCCCTCTCCATTGTCTCTTTGTTTCCACATACCAATGGGGACAGGGAGCGATGTGACTGATGGGAATCTCTGTACAGCGCTGCGGAATAAGTTGGTGCTATAGAAATAGTTACATCAATAGTATAAGGCTGGGTTCACACAGAGCTTTAATGGGGCTTGTTTTTCATGTGGATTTTAACATCATAACATAACATCAGATTCCACATAGAAATCTGTGGACATGGCCTTAGGAAACTGCACTAAATATAAAAAACATACAAAAACCTCCTCCAGGGACGGCGATAAGTCAAAATGTTAAAAACAAGGTGACAAAGGTGACAGGAAGGTTCACTGGCTCCAAAAAAACAAGTTTCTGGTAAATGCCACAAACGTTTCTCTGTTGTTACATTGTTTTTCCAACAATCAGCAAAATTCTGAAATCTGAAATATCGTTCCCCCCCAGCAGCCTATAGCTCTCCTCTCTTTTACCTCCACATTCCTCCTCAGTCCCCAAAAATCCATCTTATGTTATACAGTAAAATATTGTCCTCCCTAGCTGTTTGTAGCTCTTCTCTCCTTCCCTGCAGTCTGTAGCTCTCCTCTCCTTCCCTGCAGTCTATAGCTCTCCTCTCCTTCCCTGCAGTCTGTAGCTCTCCTCTACTTCCCTGCAGTCTATAGCTCTCCTCTACTTCCCTGCAGTCTGTAGCTCTCCTCTCCTGCCCTGCAATCTATAGCTCTCCTCTCCTTCCCTGCAGTCTGTAGCTCTCCTCTCCTTCCCTGCAGTCTATAGCTCTCCTCTCCTTCCCTGCAGTCTGTAGCTCTTCTCTCCTTCCCTGCAGTCTGTATCTCCCCTCACCTTCCCTGCAGTCTGTAGCTCTCCTCTCCTTCCATGCAGTCTGTATCTCCCCTCACCTTCCCTGCAGTCTGCAGCTCTTCTCTCCTTCCCTGCAGTCTGCAGCTCTTCTCTCCTTCCCTGCAGTCTGTAGCTCTTCTCTCCTTCCCTGCAGTCTATAGTTCTCCTCTCCTTCCCTGCAGTCTATAGTTCTCCTCTCCTTCCCTGCAGTCTATAGTTCTCCTCTCCTTCCCTGCAGTCTGTAGCTCTCCTCTCCTTCCCTGCAGTCTGTAGCTCCCATAACCTTCCCTGCAGTCTGTAGCTCTCGTCACCATCCCTGCAGTCTGTAGCTTGCTACTCCTTCCCTGCAGTCTGTTGCTCTCCTCTCCTTCCCTGCAGTCTGTAGCTCTCCTCTCCTTCCCTGCAGTCTGTAGCTCTCCTCTCCTTCCCTGCAGTCTGTAGCTTCCTAAACCTTCCCTGCAGTCTGTTGCTCTCCTCTCCTTCCCTGCAGTCTGTAGCTCTCCTCTCCTTCCCTGCAGTCTGTAGCTCTCCTAACTGTCCCTGCAGTCTATAGCTCTCCTCTCCTTCCCTGCAGTCTGCAGCTCTCCTCTCCTTCCCTGCAGTCTGTTGCTCTCCTCTCCTTCCCTGCAGTCTGTAGCACTCCTCTCCCTCCCTGCAGTCTGTAGCTCTCCTCTCCTTCCCTGCAGTCTGTAGCTCTCCTCTCCTTCCCTGCAGTCTGGAGCTCTCCTCTCCTTCCCTGCAGTCTGGAGCTCTCCTCTCCTTCCCTGCAGTCTGGAGCTCTCCTCTCCTTCCCTGCAGTCTATAGCTCTCCTCTCCTTCCCTGCGCTCTGGAGCTCTCCTCTCCTTCCCTGCAGTCTATAGCTCTCCTCTCCATCCCTGCAGTCTGTAGCTCTCCTCTCCTTCCCTTCAGTCTGTAGCTCTCCTCTCCTTCCCTGCAGTCTGTAGCTCTCCTCTCCTTCCCTGCAGACTGTAGCTCTCCTATGCTTCCCTGCAGTCTGGAGCTCTCCTCTCCTTCCCTGCAGTCTATAGCTCTCCTCTCCTTCCCTACAGTCTGGAGCTCTCCTCTCCTTCCCTGCAGTCTATAGTTCTCCTCTCCTTCCCTGCAGTCTGTAGCTCTCCTCACCTTACCCTGCAGTCTGGAGCTCTCCTCTCCTTCCCTGCAGTCTGTGGCTCTCCTCTCCTTCCCTGCAGTCTGTAGCTCTCCTCTCCTTCCCTGCATCTGTAGCTCCCCTCTCTTCCCTGCAGACTGTAGCGCTGCTCTCCTTCCCTGCAGTCTATAGCTCTCCGCTCCTTCCCTGCAGTCTGTAGCTCTCCTCTCCTTCCCTGCAGTCTGCAGCTCTACTCTCCTTCCCTGCAGTCTGTAGCTCTCCTCTCCTTCCCGTAAGTCTGTAGCTCTCCTCTCCTTCCCTGCAGTCTATAGCTCTCCTCTCCTTCCCTGCAGTCTGTAGCTCTCCTCTCCTTCCCTGCAGTCTATAGCTCTCCTCTCCTTCCCTGCAGTCTGTAGCTCTCCTCTCCTTCCCTGCAGTCTGGAGCTCTCCTCTCCTTCCCTGCAGTCTGTAGCTCACCTCTCCTTCCCTGCAGTCTGTAGCTCTCCTCTCCTTACCTGCAGTCTGGAGCTCTCCTCTCCTTACCTGCAGTCTGGAGCTCTCATCTCCTTCCCTGCAGTCTGTAGCTCCCCTCTCCTTCCCTGCAGTCTGTAGCTCTCCTCTCCTTCCCTGCAGTCTGTAGCTCTCCTCTCCTTCCCTGCAGTCTGTAGCTCTCCTCTCCTTCCCTGCAGTCTGTAGCTCTCCTCTCCTTGCCTGCAGTCTGGAGCTCTCCTCTCCTTCCCTGCAGTCTGTAGCTCTCCTCTCCTTCCCTGCAGTCTGGAGCTCTCCTCTCCTTCTCTCCTGATAATAATGATCTTCATTTATAACACATTCCTCAGCACGTTATGATTCAGAGGGTTTAGGTACAGACAAAAAAAAATTCTAATTGGATAATGTTGAATTTAGAGTTTGAGCCCCAATGGGGACAGGGAGTGATATGACTGATGACAATCTCTGTACAGCGCTGTGGTATATGATGGTGCTATGGAAATAATTACATAAATAGGTCAAGATTGGGTTCACACACAGTATTTTGCAGCGCTTACTGCAGACCCCGCCCACTTTCTGTGAAGTCCTTTTTACGGAGGCCACACCTCTTTTGGCGCACACGTCTATTCCATCTATTTTTCTGCATCACCGGTTCGAAATCTTTGGTGTTGAATATCCGCGCTGCAGGTCACTGTGTCATCCCTCAAACTAATGGGGCTCGTTATTTTCATGTGGATTTTAACATCATAACATAACGTCAGATTCCCCATAGAAATCTGTGGACATGGCCTTAGGAAACTGCACTAAATACAAAAAACATACAAAAACCTCCTCCAGGTACGGAGATAAGTCAAAAACATAAAAACAAGGTGACAAAGGTGACAGGAAGGTTCACTGGCTCCAAAAAAACAAGTTTCTGGTAAATGCCACAAACGTTTCTCTGTTGTTACATTGTTTTTCCAACAATCAGCAAAATTCTGAAATCTGAAATATCGTCCCCCCCAGCAGCCTATAGCTCTCCTCTCTTTTACCTCCACATTCCTCCTCAGTCCCCAAAAATCCCTCTTATGTAATACAGTCAAATATTGTCCTCCCTAGCTGTCTGTATCTCCCCTCACCTTCCCTGCAGTCTATAGCACTCCTCGCCTTCCCTGCAGTCTGTAGCTCTCCTCTCCTTCCCTGCAGTCTGTAGCTCTCCTCTCCTTCCCTGCAGTCTGTAGCTCTCCTCTCCTTCCCTGCAGTCTGTAGCTCTCCTCTCCTTCCCTGCAGTCTGTAGCTCTCCTCTCCTTCCCTGCAGTCTGTAGCTCTCCTCTCCTTCCTTGCAGTCTGTAGCTCTCCTCTCCTTCCCTGCAGTCTGTAGCTCTTCTCTCCTTCCCTGCAGTCTATAGCTCTCCTCTCCTTCCCTGCAGTCTGTAGCTCTCCTCTCCTTCCCTGCAGTCTGTAGCTCTCCTCTCCTTCCCTGCAGTCTGTAGCGCTAGGGCACGACTTACTCTCCCATTCCTGAGGTGGGAGCTGAACCAATCACACATTAATGATGTATCATATCCACGAGCCACCAATGTGTGAGATGGGACAACCCCTTTATGTTGCACTTCTGGGGCATTACACGTTGAGACCAGAACTGTATGGAAAATTGGTAAAAGGTACAGAGGTCCCAAAATGTCTCCAAAATGGAGCTGACGAAAAATGCAGCAAATACTAATCCAAAAACAGTGCGTCCCTGAATATAACATCAGGAGGAGCTGCTGGAGGCTGGAGATCACTTTCTATGATGAGGAGAGGAGCTTCTAAGGTCATGGTGCTTACATGCAATGGACCGGAAAATGGGGCCCTCACCTGGTGCACGAAGGAGCAACTCATCCTGGGATATGTAAGAGCAGTACAGGACATGTAGTACCGCACTGTACTGTAGAGAGGCGCTATAGACCAGCAATCACTGCGTGCACCTCACTAATACATGTAAGAGCAGTACAGGACATGTAGTACCGCACTGTATTGTAGAGAGGCGCTATAGACCAGCAATCACTGCATGCCCCTCACTAATACATGTAAGAGCAGTACAGGACATGTAGTACCGCACTGTACTGTAGAGAGGCGCTATAGACCGCCAATCACTGCATGCACCTCACTAATACATGTAAGAGCAGTACAGGACATGTAGTACCGCACTGTACTGTAGAGAGGCGCTATAGACCACCAATCACTGCATGCACCTCACAAATACATGTAAGAGCAGTACAGGACATGTAGTACCGCACTGTACTGTAGAGAGGCGCTATAGACCACCAATCACTGCATGCACCTCACTAATACATGTAAGAGCAGTACAGGACATGTAGTACCGCACTGTACAGTAGAGAGGTGCTATAGACCACCAATCACTGCATGCACCTCACTAATACATGTAAGAGCAGTACAGGACATGTAGCACCGCACTGTACTGTAGAGAGGCGCTATAGACCACCAATCACTGCATGCACCTCACTAATTCATGTAAGAGCAGTACAGGACATGTAGTACCGCACTGTACTGTAGAGAGGCGCTATAGACCGCCAATCACTGCATGCACCTCACAAATACATGTAAGAGCAGTACAGGACATGTAGTACCGCACTGTACTGTAGAGAGGCGCTATAGACCGCCAATCACTGCATGCACCTCACTAATACATGTAAGAGCAGTACAGGACATGTAGTACCGCACTGTATTGTAGAGAGGCGCTATAGACCGCCAATCACTGCATGCACCTCACTAATACATGTAAGAGCAGTACAGGACATTTAGTACCGCACCGTACTGTAGAGAGGCGCTATAGACCACCAATCACTGCATGAACCTCACTAATACATGGAAGAGCAGTACAGGACATGTAGTACCACACTGTACTGTAGAGAGGCGCTATTGACCACCAATCACGGCATGCACCTCACTAATACATGTAAGAGCAGTACAGGACATGTAGTACCGCACTGTACTATAGAGAGGCGCTATAAACCTCCAATCACTGCATGCACCTCACTAGTACATGTAAGAGCAGTACCGGACGTGTAGTACTGCACTGTACTGCAGGGAGGCGCTATAGACCTCCAATCACTGCCTGCACCTCACTAATACATGTAAGAGCAGTACAGGACAAGTAGTACCGCACTGTACTGTAGAGAGGCGCTACAGACCGCCAATCACTGCATGCACCTCACTAATACATGTAAGAGCAGTACAGGACGTGTAGTACTGCACTGTACTGTAGAGTGGCGCTATCGGCCACCAATCACTGCATGCACCTCACTAATACATGTAAGAGCAGTACAGGACATGTAGTACCGCACTGTACTGTAGAGAGGCGCTATAGTCCGCCAATCACTGCCTGCACCTCACTAATACATGTAAAAGCAGTACAGGACATGTAGTACCGCACTGTACTGCAGAGAGGCGCTATAGGCCGCTAATCACTGCCTGAACCTCACTAACACATGTAAGAGCAGTACAGGACGTGTAGTACCGCACTGTACTGTAGAGAGGCGCTATAGACCACCAATCACTGCATGCACCTCACTAATACATGTAAGAGCAGTACAGGACATGTAGTACCGCACTGTACTATAGAGAGGCGCTATAGACCGCCAATCACTGCATGCACCTCACTAATACATGTAAGAGCAGTACAGGACATGTAGTACCGCACTGTACTGTAGAGAGGCGCTATAGACCACCAATCACTGCATGCACCTGATTAATACATGTAAGAGCAGTATAGGACATGTAGTACCGTACTGTACTGTAGAGAGGAACTATAGATCACCAATCACTGCATGCACCTCACTAATACATGTAAGAGCAGTACAGGACATTTAGTACCGCACTGTACTATAGAGAGGTTCTATAGACCGCCAATCACTGCATGCACCTCACTAATATATGTAGGAGCAGTACAGGACATGTAGTACCGCACTGTACTGTAGAGAGGCGCTATACACCACCAATCACTGCATGCATCTCACTAATACATGTAAGAGCGTATTGCAAAAAAAAAAAGAAAAAAAAAAAGAAAAAAAGCGAGGGGGCGCACAATAGTTGTTATACTGTATAATAAGAGTAGATGGTAAAGAATGATGATATATTCTCACCTTTTGGTGTTGCGCTACTAATGTAGAGGCACAACACTCATAAGCGCTTGCAGGGCTATTTGTATACCGTAGCCCTTACTACGGCAGCCGCTGGTCTCTGGAGCTCCGTGGACCGGTAGGAGAAGATTGCCAAGAGGAAAAAAGGAAAAACGGACCCGGTGCACGTGCAGTGAAAATAAAAAAAGCCCAGAATAAAGGCTTTCAATTAAAAAGTTTTTATTCTTAAAAATGCTACGGAGTTACCGATGCAAAATGAAAAACATATAAACAGAACTTAACACGTTTCGCGCGTGTACCCGCGCTTCATCAGAAGTATTCATTACAAGAAAAAAACATAGTATATATAACAGGATATAAAAGAAAAAACACAAAAGGGGGCGCACAATAGTGAACTAAAGATAGAGATGAAATGGAAAAATAGGGTAAATGTGCTTCCCCCTTCTGGGGTTGCGCTCGTTTTTAAGAGGCACAACTCCATATGCTTTTTGCAGGGCTTTTGGACCGTAGCCCCTTAACACGGCACCCCCGGGTCTGGGGGATTCCCGGGGGTTCCAAGAACGCCAATAATACGAATAAAAAATGTAAAATGGCGGACCCGGCGCACGGGGGATAAAAAAAGCCAAGTATATGACTTAATAAAAAATGTTTTTTAATTTCAAAAATTTTCAGGGGTTTAGACCCTGACCATTAAAAATACAGAAAATAAAAAAACCCCAAAAACCCGTTTCCTGCCGATACCGGCACTTTCTAAAGGGGTAATACTGATAAAAGTTACTGTAAATTTTAAATGGATGGTATTTTTTTGTATAGGTAACGAAATGTCAATCAACAATCAAAGAAGCCGTTTAGGGGGAACTTCAACAAAAAATCATGACAGGTTTTTAAAGACAAAGATAGTTGTTCGAACGTTTTGGAGGGGGCGACATCAATCAGCGATGCGGTTTTTAGCTTTCCACCCGGGGGAATCTCCTTGGGAAATTCGCTAGGGGCCTAATATGTTCTTAATTTCATTGGCGTACATTTTTACAACATTTTAATACAACATTTATCAATGGGAAAAAAATAAAAAAACCTAAAAAAAATTTGGGCAAGAAATATTTTAACGAAAAAAGAGTAAAATTTTGTATTTTTGTTGGGGATCGAATGTCATTTTTGGATTATAAAACTATTTTTATTAAATAAATTTTTTAAGTAATAGGGGATTGTGTATTATTATCCTGTTTTTAAATTAAAACCTTAAAATTAATTGGCCAATGATAGGGGAAGCTCCCCTTCTAAAAAAAAATAACAAAGGGAACATCCGGGGCCTTACATATCTTGTGTAAAATAAATTTCCAATCAAAAACAAGGGGGGTTTTTATAACTAGCCAAGATAGAGAGGCTACCTCTATGAAAAAAAAAGGGAAAATATGGGGGCGCTTATCTTTGAAACTGAATTACCCAAAATCAGAGAAAGCGGGTATTTAAACCACCAAGGGATAGAGAGACCCTTTTTCTCTTGAGAAAAAAACAGAAAAAATACTGACGCTAATTGTAATGAACTAAAAACTAATCGCAGGAACGGTTTTTTTTTTTTTTTTTTTTTTTTTTTTTTTTTGGACCGGGGCCAATAAGGGAGGGAACTACTTTCTAAAAAAGATGAATAGGAAAAAACTGGAGAAATTGTAGAATAGCTATTATTCCCGGAGGCTATTTATGAAATGGGTCACTATGGGGAACTATAAATATCATCCTCTGTAAAACTAGAACTAACCTGTCAAGAAAGATAAAAACTGTCAGTTTATAAAAAAATTCTTAATAGATTTCTAACGTTAGCAAAAAAAATACGTAAGAACCAGATCATATTTATTTACCTAATAGCAAAAGGTGGCGGCTTTTTGAACCAAAACGGATATAATTTTTTTTTTCTAGCGTTAAGTTTCCCTCATATCGTTCAGGGACCTTTTGGGTTTCAAAAGTTTTTTAGTCGTAAATCCGAACACTCCTTTTTTGCAATGTCTGGAATCTTTGGTATGATTTTTGGAATGAAATCCCAAAGGGAGTAATCTTCAGATCATCGAAATTTTTGTTTTACAAGTTTGCAGTGTAAAGACACCTTTGTTTTAAAGCACCTTTTCTTCACACAGGCCCTGGCCAATTTAGCAATATGGAGCGCCAGGTAGTCCTCCGACGATTGAGACGGCAGGGGCATTCTATAACATAATTACAAAAAACTTTTTCAGGTAAGTGAAACTGATAGAATAATGATTTGGTATTTTTTAAAGGTTTTTATTTTGGGAAATGCAAATCGTTTTACAAAACAACAACTAGGGGTACCCCATGCAAAACGCCTGTTCAGTGGAACTGTATTGACTTCTCTAAGTGATTTCTCAATTTGACTAGGGGGTAATATTTTTTTATGTTCGGGGGAGCCCCCTGAAATCAATTTGGTTTTTTTCTGGGATCCGGGACCTAGGGAAAAGGGCTTTCTTCATAGATACCAATATTTAGTGGGTTTTTTATTTTAGAATAGATGAATTAAATTGGGGGATAAGAAAAATGTTTTATTCTTTAATCTTGAGGGTTTAGACTTTTTTTATTTCCCCCTGTATTCTTTTGAGCTAGGGAAACTTTTGGGGATTTGGGGTGTTTTTTTAGGCATCTTCTAGAGGTTCGGATACCTTTTTTTTTTTGAAATCTTTTTTTCCCCGAATTTTACTTGATTGAAAAAAACTCCTTCCGAGCAAATTTTTTTACCCTTTGAACGGCCGTAAGGGAGTTTATTTGCCGGGTTGGGGCCCACTGTCGAAATGGGTTAGTATTTGGGAAACAACTTTTTTAAATGGGTGGAAGTGATGAATCTATCCTTTTAAGTTTATGTTTATCAAAAAAAACAATAGATGTGAACTATGGTTGGCAGTGAATTAGGTTCCAATATTATTATTAAGAAAATTTATGAACTCTGAAAAAATTTAAAGGTCCCCACCATAATGAAAAACAGGGCACTATTAACTTTTATAACAGTTGATGACGCATATAGGGGGGTTGGGCCCAAAGTTTGATCTTCGAAGCTCCCATAAAACATTAGCATAAAACGTGCCATTCGGTCCCCATGGCGTCCTTTTTATCTGTGGAGATGGTAAACGTTATATTGAAGTAGTTATTCTCCAGAATGAATTTTAAAAATGTTCACTAGGGTGCTTTTTTTCTTTTGAAAATTTCGTATTATATTCCAAAAGGTTGTTAACACAATTAATGCCCAAATCATGTGGAATATTTAATACAAAGGGAACTCTGCGTAATTTAAAATGAACCAATTTTAAAGGTATTCATCAAAAACTGGATAGGGGGCCGAATCCTAAGGTGACTTTTTAACTTAATTAAAATGAGGTTGAAGTGAAGACTAAAAAATTAATTGGGCTTTTTACGAGTTGACCCCTGATAAAATAGGCGCCCCGGGGGGGTTTTTTTGGGTTTTTGTGTATCGGGAAGGAAAGAAAAAAAGGGATATTGGGTTTCTGGGATATATATGGAATATTTTTTTTTTTTGGTAATGTTTTAACGGCTACTGCTTGTTTCAAATTATCTAGAGTGTTTTTTTGGACTCCTGAAAGGGGCCCTGTGAAACCTTTATTTAGGGGCAATAAATTTTGAGTGAAACAACTATTACCAAAGGTTTCACAGGACCCATTCGGGGAAGCCCAAAACACTACTAAAAAATTAAATAAAGCAGTAGCCAGAAACACTTACCAAAAAAAAAAAATTTTCCCAATAATCCCAGAACCTAATAACCTTTTTTTTACTTCCTTCCCAAGAACACAAAAACCAACAAACCCCCGGGACGCCCTATCATATCAGGGATCAACTCCGTACCACCAAACAACCATTTTTTAGATTTTCCCTAAACCTCATGAAATTTTAATTAAAAAGTCCCTTTAGAGTTTCAGCCACCTCATCCAATTTTTGACTGAACTACCATTTAATTCGGAATACATTTTAATTACAGCAGATGTTACCTCATTGTATTCAAATATCCCAGATTTGGCATTAATTGTTTTAAAAACCCTTTTGAATATAATACAAATTTCAAAAGAAAAAAAGCTTCCAGGAACATTTTAAAATTCTTCTGGAGAATAACACTTAAATATAAAGATACCATCACCCCCAATAAAAGGCACCCCATGGACCAAAGGCACCGTCTATGCAATGTCTTTAGGGAGCCTTCGAAATCAATACAATAGGCCAAACCCCCAAATATGCAGACATCAACTGTATAAAAAATAAAGATGACCTGTTTTTCAAGGGTCGGCCCCTTTAATATTTCCAGATCATCAATTTTCTAAAAATTACTTGGAAAACCCCAATTCACGCCAACCATAGTTCACGTCTATTGTTTTTTTAGACCTAAACATCAAATTTAAAAAAGGGAAGTTTCATCACTTCCACCCTTTTCAAACAATTTTTCCCAAAACCCTACATCCATTCAAAATGGGCACCAAACCCGGCTAAAAACACCCCTTACGGCCATTCAAGAGGGTCCAAAAAATTGCTGGGAAAACGTAAATTTTTCAATCAATTAAAAATTCCGGAAAAAGATTCAAAGAAAAAAGGTACCCAGAACCCTCCTAGAAAGCCAAAATAGAAACCAAACTCACCCAAAAGATTGCCTATCAAAAAAACAGAGGAAACTAAAACAAAGTCTAAAGCCCCCAGATTCAAAATAAAACTTCTCTTATCCCCAAAATTTAATTCACCATTCTAAAAAAAAACAAATCCTTACAAATTTTTGATTATGAAGAAAGCCCTTTTTCCTATCCCGTACCCAGAAAAACCTAATCTGATTTTCGGGAGGCTCCGAACATAAAAAATTTAAATTACCCCATCGATTGAAAATCACCTAAGAATCAAACAGTTCCATAAACAGATTTTGCATGTGGACCCCAAATTGTCTGGGTTTTAAAACTATTTGCAATTTTTACCAAATATAACCTCTACAAAACCCAAAACACTTTTCCATCAATTTTTACCTTTCCTTAAAAGTTCTTTTAATCTATGTTATAGAATGCTCCCCCTCAAATACGTCCAGGGCTACCTGTGCCTCCATATTAGACTAAAATGGCCACAGGGCCCGTGGAAAAAAGGGCATAAAACAAAGCGGTCTTTACACCAAACTTGTACACCAACAAAATTTTGATATCGAAGATTACTCCCTTTTATTTCATTCCAATAAATCAACCAATAGATTCCCGACATTGCAAAAAAAAAGAGGTTCTGGGTTTTCGCAAAACATGCAACCTAAAGTCTGAACGAATGATAACTTATACGCTAAAAAAAAAATTATAACCTTTTTGGTTCAAAAAGCCCCCACCTTTGTCTATCAAGGAAAAAAAGACCTTCATACCACAAAAAAAACACTTAAAATCACATAAAAATTTTTTTAAAAACACATTTAGACCCCCCTTCTTAACGAAGACTAACAAAAAGAATTATAAACCCCAACCCCCTTTTCAAAAAAAGCCTCCCCCTAAAACCTAAACTACAAACCCACGTCCCCAAACACTTTTTTAAAAAATATTTCCCCCCTTTTTTTTGGCCGGGCCCAAAAAAAAAAAAAAAAAAAAACCGCCTGCCATTAGCTTCTTATTCATTACAATTAGCGCATTACTTTTTCCATTTTATTTCTCATAGAGAATAGTCTCCCCTACATTGGGTGTTAAAAATCCCCCCTTTCCCGATTGGCAAAACAGTTTCATACAGAAAGCGCCCGGAATTTTTTATTTATTTCTCATAGAGAGTACTCCTCTATCATTGGCAGTTCATAAACCCCGCTTTTTTTCTGATTGGCTAACTTATTTTTCACAAAAATACGTAATGCGGCATGTTTTTCCCTTTTATTTTTCATAGAGAAAAAGCTTCCTTCATTGGCCAATTCACATTTTTTTTTTTAATATAACAAGGATAATAATACACAACACTATTACTTAAAAAGTTTTTTTTATAAAAACTATTTTAAATACAATATTTAACATTGATCCCTAACAAATAATACAAATTTTTTTCTTTTTTTTTTTATAAGTATTTCTTGCAAATTTTTATTAGGTTTTTTTATACTTTTTTCCCCTTTTAAATGTATGTATTAAATTTGCTAAAAATTACGCCAAAGTAAAATTAACAAAACAATTTACGGCCGTACGAATCTCCAAGGAATCTCCCGGCTGGGAAAAGACTAAAAAACCCACATCGCTGATTGAATTTTCCGCTCCCCCAAACGTATACGACACAACTACTCTTTTCTTTCAAACCGTCACTGATGTTTTTTTACAGCTCATCCCACTAATCGGGTTCTTTTATATGTTGATTGACATTTTAGTCTACCTATCAAAAAAAACCATCCATTTTTAAAAATCACAGTAACTTTTACACAGTATTAACCCTTTTGAAAGTCCGGTAACGGGAGGAAACCGGTTGTTTTATTATTGTCCCTTATTTTTTTAAAGTGCAGGTCTAACACCCCGCATCTTTTAGAAATTAAAAAAACATTTTTTATTAATCATTATTTTTCTTTTTTATACCCACGGCGCCCGGGGCCGCCATTTTACTTTTTATTATTAAAATTCTAAAACAACAATTACTGTAAATTGGTTGTGTTGCATTAAATAAGTGACTGGGAAGAACAGGTGAGGGGGGATGGAAACAATTGGAAGAAAAAAAGTCAATCAAAAGGGCAGAGAATCCAGGGGGGGGGAAATCGGGGAGACAGGAAGATGAGTCGTAGCTCCGAAACAAATACTGACATTTGATGTATGCCAAAGAACAATAAAAGTGTGCGACACCCAATAAACAGTGTTCTTTATTAGAATAAATATGGAGTGAAGTGGTGAAGGTGTTGATGTGAATAAATCACTACTTGTGGATGCGAGATGAAGATATAAAAAAGAATTTCCCCTAGAAAGAGTGTAAAAGAACGTAGGGAGGGAATAACCAATAGGAGGGAGAGCGGGAGATACAAAGGAACCAATCGGTGTCTTGGTTCAGATTCAAACTCAAAAGGCGCTAAAAAACAGAGACGAGACGCGCCAAAGATGTTTCTTATCTCAAGAGTATGATGTGATTGGCTGAAGTGTGAGGAGGTAAATTCAACATAGCCAATAGCATACAGGTATAGGGGAGCCCTGATGATAGGTTGTGCTAGCAGCGGGCATTATGAACTAGCCAATCGATGAAGTAACAATCTGATTGGTGCCTCTACGCCCGGGGAATCCGAACGGACCAATGAGAGAAGGAGCTACTTCTCTATGGAAAATAACATAGAGGATTAGTTACGGGCTTCTAGCGGAACTGTAACTTAATAGAGTCTTGCTATAGCAGAAAACAGAGAACAGAAAAGTGAGGAAAAGGATGTGAAACCATAAGATATTAGGTTTAGTTGCAAACATGGAAAAAACTGGCAACAATAACACTACTAAAGTTGCATACAGTACATTGCAATTGCTACATTTTTCAAATAGTGTAAATATGAACTTAAAAGGGTCCCATCCTAAGTGGGAGGGTTACAAATAAGTGTATCGGCAGATGTGAGACATAGACAATGCATATAGATATACCAAATGAGACGGTAGAGAAAACAAATAGAATTCAAGTCGGCAGTATATAGTGGTACATATGATAAAAAATGAAATTAAAAATCATATAACTAAAAAGCTTTGATGGAGACTAGATATATCTTTCCATTATAATGATTGGTCACTGAGGCGTACTCATGTTACCCACTTATTTCCTATCTAAATTTTAAAAATTAGACCATAGTGAAAAGAAAATGAAATAAAAGAATGATTTTCTAGTGGATTAGTTCGGTGGCGTCATTAAGACCTTTGGGGAATAGAGTCTGAAGCCTATAGATCCAGAACATTTCTCTTTTCTGTAGAGCTTGTAGGCGGTTCGGTAGTTTGGCAGGAATGGAATCAACCGGAGTAATACTTAAAACGGGTGAAGTCTCTCTGGTGATGTTTCATTGCAATGTCGGGAACACTATGTAGCTGTCCCCTCTCTTCACACATCCTATGGCCATTAAAGGGTTGTCCTCACATAAAGATTATAGTTGAAAATGTGGGGACCAAAAAATCTAAGGAAGTACGTCCTTGGTTACTATTGGCAAAGTGCTTACGGTTTTAGAGAACGGGCTGGTTTACATGTGCTTAGCAACGGGGTTTGGGTTTTCTGTCAGGAAGCATTCGTCCTGCCCAGGTCGTGCACATGCAAAGGAAAGGCAGTTAAGAGGAGGGGCAGGGATGTGTGTATTGGCAGGCAAGAGGGAAAGCATGAAGAGGATACAATACACACAACCCCCCTGCATGTCCTCTCACGCTTCTTCTCCTTGCCTGCCAATACACACATCCCTGCCCCCCCTCTTAAACGCCTTTTCCTTTGCATGTGCAGGACCTGGCAGGACAGAATTTCTTCCCTGACCAGTAAACAAACACCGTTGCTAAGCACATGTAAACCAGCCCGTTCTCTAAAAACCGTAGCACTTTGCCAATAGTAAAACCAAAGGGCGTACATCCTTAGATTTTTGGTCCCCACATTTTCAACTATGATCTTCATAGTGAGACAACCCCTTTAAGGAGAAGGTGCAGAGGCCGCGATGTTCTGCCAACGTATTGGAGTTTGCAGATGCATTCTATAACTTTGATGACAAAGGAACTTTTGCAGTTGAGTTCGTGTTTGATCGGATATATTTCTTTCGTGATATTGGAGATGATGTGGGACCTAGTGCTGATGCTAGAGCAACATAGGCAAAGAGGGGAGCCACAAGGAAAACTACCTGGATTAGCTGGATTGTTACTCTGAATTTCTGTAGGGTCTTTAACCCGACTAGGGGCTACTAGGTTTTTAATATTAGGTGCCCTCCTATAAATGATACCGGGTTTTTCGGGTAGGAGTGGACCTAGAAAAGGGTATTTTTTTAAAATGTACCAATGTTGGTCTAAAATATTCCGTATTATAGATCTTGAGGAATTATATTGTGTGATAAGTGAGTACTTTTTTTTGAGGTGTTCTCTTCCTCATTTTTCTTCTTTTTTTCTAGGCAATCTTTTTGTGCAAATTTTTAACTCTTTCTTTGGCATTTATAGTATTTTTTCGGGGAAAATTTTGTCTTTAAACCCTATTTCAAGAATTTCTATCGGGGTGAACATAATGGGAGTCCTCGGTAAAATTTTTTTTTTTCCCCTTTTTGAATGACCATAGGGAATTTCAAGCCATGGCTTGTGTGTGCACTTTTAAAAAATGTATGTTTTTGCATCCCAGACTTAAAGTGAGTAGTTATAAATTTGCCTTTTTATACAAATTTTAATCAAAAAATTCTAAGACCGGGTTTGTTTTCGTAAAAAGGAAACCCTTTTTAAGTTTGTTGTTCAAATATAATTTAATTTAAGGGATGGTTCAGAAGTCCTCCCCAACAAAAATTAACATCTAAAAACTTTGTATGAGAATAGTTGGAGGAACTCTTGGTCGTAAAAAAATTCAGTCCTAGGCCCCCATGAAGTGTTCGCATATGGGGGGAACTCGGTGCCCAGGGGCAGGCCTCGATCGCCTGTAGGGGGCCTATTGTGATGGAAAAAGTTGTTTTCTAATATTAATTCAAGGCCCTTAAACAAAATTCTTTTTTTTAGGGTTTTTAATGGGATCTTTCTATAAATCACTGACACACTTAAAACCAAATAGATTTTGGATATTGAAGCAGTGCAGAACATCTGCTTAATCAGGATTAAAAATTTATGTTAGGGGGAAGTCGAAATGAGAATGACTTCCAGAGTCCCAATAACTTGGCAAAGGGGCAAAGTTGCAAATATAACTAAATAGTGGGGTAACTGGCGGGGTGGCAGCTGAGCCGAAATAATGGGGAACCCCGGGGTGATTTTAATTTTTTATAATTTTTGGGAGATAGTAAAAAAACGGTGACGGGGTTTGGGGAAATGTGGAGAACTTTTTTTCTTTTTTTAAATGACATTCAAGGTGAAGCATCATTAAAAAGGTTAAAAATTTTTCTGTTGAACTCGGAAAAGGGCCCCTTTTTGACAAACTCAAGTAAAAAGTACTTTCAATATATTTCATTTCCCAGTTGGTACGCTTGAAATCAAAAATTTACTGTGCCCCCTCCCTTGTCCGCTGGTCTGAACAATCAGTGGTTTTTTTTTTAAATAATTTAGTGCCCTTTTTTCGTCTTTTTTCAGTTTAAAGGGGGGTTTTTGGACTGGTAAAAATTTGAAAATCATCCGAAACAAATTAAGGAACGTTTTTAGGTAAGCCCCTGAGATTGAATAGGATAAAACTTGTTTTTCCTTTAAGTTGTTTTTTTGGGTTGGGGTTGTATCGGAATTATTGACCAAGGTGTATAGAAAAATTCTCGCAAGGGAAATTTTTGCGAATGAATGGGAAAGTCAATAAAAGATAAAGAATTAATTTTGTTATTATTTTTACAGAAAAGTAAACCCTTAGATAGGAAAATTTTATCTCAGGGTTATTAAGAGAATTTTGGGGAGAGTTTGGAAAAACCCAGTTTTTGTAGATCTAGGGGTTTTGGGAAAATTAAAGGAGTTATTGGGTGTTGGACATTTTTTTCTCTTAGGGGTTCCACTGGCACCTCCAATGGTTTTTTCTTTGGAACCATTTTGATTTTTGGGGGTTTTAAGGGGGGATTTTGGTTTGGCCTTTCCCTAAAAAAAAGGGGGTAAATTTGTCCTTCCAAGTTATTTATCTGAACCAAACACCGATTGGTTCCTTTTTACTCCCGCCCCCCCTATTGGTTTTTTCCCTCCCTACTTTTTTTTACACTCTTTCTAGGAATTTTTTTTTTATTCTTCACTCGCATCCCACAATTTGGGTTTATTCACATCACACACCTTCACCACACACCCATAGTAAATTTCTAATAAAGAACACTGTTTTTGGTTCGCACCTTTTTTTTGTTTTTTGGCATACATCAAATGTCAGAAAAATTTTTTCGGAGCACGACTCATCTTCCTTCCCCACCTTCCCCCTGGATTCTCTGCACCCTTTTGATTGAACTTTTTTCTTCCAATTGTCTTCCCATCCCCGCATCACCTTTTCATTCACGGCACTTTCCTTAAGCAACACAACCAATTACGTAATTTTGGCATTATATAACAATTTTTTTCTTGTAATAATACTTTTGATGAAGGCGGGGACACGCCGAAACGCGTTAAGTTCTTGTTTTATTTTTTTAAAATTTTTTCATCGGGAATTCCGTAGCAATTTAAGAATAAAAACCTTTTTAAAAAAAAACCTTTTTTTCTTGGGGTTTTTTTTATTTTCACTGCACGTGGGGGGCCGGGTCCGTTTTTCTTTTTCCCCCTTTTAAAATTAAGAGCAACAGGACATGTAGTAACGCAGTGACTCTAAAGGGGGCGCTAAGACCCCCCAATACGTTGCACTGCACTAATACATTAAGAGCAGTACAGGACATTAGTACTGCACTGTACTGTAAGAGGCCATAGACCCAACCCCA